>CM046032.1:29104149-29408875 GCA_025215565.1 Flaveria ramosissima
CAAAATAGACAGGGACTAGGATCAAATGAGATAGCTCCTCCACACACAATCTTGTCTGTAAGATCTCCTAGGTGTGGAACTTGTGAAGATGAGCTTCCTCTCATAGATCCTATAAGTGAGGAGGATGAAGAAGAGATAGTGAAGAATTCCTCTGAGAAGAATGAAGAGGAGGATTCTACTAAGGGCCACTATCCTTCTGAGGAGAAGAAATCTACTGTGATGACCAAGTCAAAGAGAAAGAACTTGATCAGGAAGAGCAAAAGAAAAGCAAAGAAGGCTCAAGAGATCAAGGCTACTTTTGATTCTAAGCAGAAACAAGTTTTTTATCTCTGCAGGGTTTAAAGTAGCAAAGACTTGCAGGACCGTTTAAGGGATTGAACAAAATTACAACACAACAACACAATGAGGAGAGCAACTAAACTTTGATCAAACAGTGAACTGGATTAACCAAGTTGATACAAAGAATACAAGTAAAGTAAGAGACAGAACAAGAGAGTTGGGTTTCAAGGAGGCAGTATATTGCTTTCTCAAGTTCTTTTACAAGTGTTACAAAGCATAAAGAAAGATACAAGAACTTGGAATACTTATACTACAACCTACACCCGGCTATACTTTGAAAGCCAGCTGGATACAATTGACTAGACACTAACAAAATCAATTGTAGGATCAAAAGGCATATCTGCCTTTTGACCTTGTGACTATGACATGCCATAGCTCACATCCTTATATATTACAAAAAGGATAAAGTACATAAAGTAGAAAGTTACAGACTCAAGACCTCAATGTATAGTTACCAAAAGCATGGACCTTTTCACCAACTCATGTAAGTTGGTGACTTTACAGAGATGCAGCGGAAAGGTGCTTTATGGAACAGTACATCAGATAAAGCATGTTTACTAAAAGTCTTCAGAAGAAATCTGTCTTCATAGGTTGAAGCTTCGGAAGACTTTGTCTCTGAGGCTTCGGAAGACTTCATGTTTGGCTTCGGAAGATATTGGTCTTGGCTTCGGAAGATTTTACACTTAGAGTATTTTCTAGTGTATTGTGTAAAACTTCCGAAGCATTCTTTACTTCAGTACTTAGTGCATGTTGCAGAGACATATTGGATGTTTTGGGTTGTATCAGACTTAAGGAATCCTTACAAACTCCCCCTAGGCTGATGCTACCAAAAACACTTTGAAGATCTTCAGATATTGGTGGTCTTCAGTACAATCATGACCATTCCTTTTTGCATTAGATGGTCAGGATCATCAAGACTTTCATAGTATCTTCTCATCTCAAAGAGATCATGCAGAGGTAAGTTGATTATGTCTTGCCAGGAGTAGACATTCTCAACACCTTGATCTCTGATTACATGCCATCTTTCTGGATTGGTAGAGTAAGTCCAGGACAAGATGGGTGTCTCAGTTGTTAGAGGAGCCACTTGCATTGGAGTTGATTGGGCTGCCTCATCATGCACTTCCTCAGGTTGATCTGACTCAGCCTGAGGTGTAGAGGTAGATGACTTAGGCTTCTTCTTCTTTGACTTTGGTTTAGAAGCCATTCTCTTCTTCCTCTTGGATGACTTTAACTGAGAAGACTGGTCTGCAGCACCTTGTTGATCATCATTGTCTTTCTCAGTTGGGTGTTCCTCCCTCACAGGTTCAGAAGGAGAGGGAGTTTGACCCTGCCTTGGATCAGAAGATGAAGCTTGCTGAGGCTCAGCTAGAGGTCCGGGTTGAGGTGTCTCAGGTTGTTCAAACTTAACCTTCACTTCAGGTGGGACTTGACTTGGAAGAGAGTGCAAGTCAATCAGTTCACCACTCTTAATATTCTGCTTGGCTGATTGGCTGTTTGATCTTGATTTAGTTACCAACTGTTTTAACAAATCTTGTGAGAATGTTTCAGGATCTGCAGAAAATTTAAATACAGGTGATCCTGATCCAAGATTTGAGCTAGGAAGACCCTCAACTCATACATCTTCAGCTCCAGTAGGAATTACTTCAGCAAATGAGGTCTCTATCAGCACTACAATGACAAATTCTGCTGATACATCTGGTATGCCTTCAAATTCCAGCTCAGAGGCTGCTCAACCAGATAAAGATACCTCAATTGTAGAAGACAACAATGGTGATGGTGATCAGGAATTTCTTGATGCTAATAACCACACCATAGATGACAACATCATTGATGTCACACACTCATTGGATCAAGTTAATCTTGATAAGTGTGGTAATGTGGAGGGTGAATCATCTATGCCAGATCTAAATTTCTCAATTTGGATCTTTCTCAGCAACTTGCTGTGATCCCTCAGCTAAGGATCCACAAGTCTCACCCCACCACAAACATCATTGGAGATGTTGTCACAGGGGTAATAACAAGAGGACAAACCCATGAAGCAAATGTTTGTCTTCACTCTTGTTTCTTATCACAGATAGAGCCAAAGAAAGTTGATGAAGCTCTAAAGAATGAAAGTTGGGTTGAAGCTATGCAACAAGAGCTGCTTCAATTCAAAAGGCAGAAAGTTTGGAACCTTTGTCCTCTTCCTCATGGGAAGACTACCATTGGAACCAAATGGGTTTTTAGGAATAAGAAGGATGATAGAGGAATTATCATCAAGAACAAGGCAAGACTAGTTGTTTAAGGATACACACAAGAAGAAGGGATTGACTACACTGATGTCTTTGCTCCTGTAGCAAGACTAGAAGCTGTTAGGATATTCCTGGCATTTGCTGCATCCAAGAACTTCAAGGTCTTTCAACTTGATGTAAAGTGTGCTTTCTTATATGGAGTGATTGATGAAGAGGTTTATGTCAAACAGCCACCTGGTTTTGTAGACCCTGATCATCCTGATTATGTCTGCAAGCTTGATAAAGCTCTTTATGGGCTGCATCAGGCACCCAGGAAGTGGTATGAGACACTGTCTGAGTATATTTGTAAACATGGATACAGGAGAGGTACTATTGATGGAACTCTCTTCATCAAAGGACAGGGAAATGACTTATTGCTAGTTCAAGTATATGTAGATGACATCATCTTTGGTTCAACTAATCCAAAGCTCTGCAAAGACTTTGAGAAGCTGATGAAAGACAGATTTGAAATGAGTGCAATGGGAGAACTCAATTTCTTTCTGGGAATTCAAGTGAAGCAAGTTGAAGATGGTATCTTCATAAGTCAGTCAAAGTATGTTCAGGACATACTCAAGAGGTTTAACATGACTGAATGTAAGATTGCTAAGACACCCATAGCCAGAAACCACTCCCTTGGACCTGATCTTGAGGGGGAGTGTGTAGATGAACATTTATACAGGGCTATGATTGGGTCTCTTGTGTATCTTACAGGTAGCAGGCCTGATATCATGTTTGCTACATGTATTTGTGCAAGATATCAAGCCAATCCTAAGATGTCTCACTTAATCACTGTCAAAAGGATTTTAAGATACCTCAAAGGTGCTTCAACACTTGGTCTATGGTATCCAAAGAATCCTAACTTCAATCTTTATGCTTATACAGATAGTGATTATGGTGGTTGCAACATGACTGCAAAGTCTACATCTGGGGGATGTCAATTCCTTGGTGCAAGGGTTGTCTCATGGCAATGTAAGAAACAATCCTGTGTGTCTGCATCAACTGCTGAGGCTGAATACATTGCTGCTGCAAGCTGCTGTGCTCAAGTGCTTTGGATTCAAAATTAGATGCTGGACTATGGATTTAACTTCAAAGAGACTCCTATCCACATAGACAACAATAGTACTATCTCTATCACTAAGAACCCTGTGCAGCACTCAAGGACCAAACACATCAACATCAGGTATCATTTAATAAGAGATAACTATGAAAAGGGATTAATTAAACTAGTCAAAGTTCATACAGATGAACAATATGCTGATCTGTTTACAAAAGCTTTTGATGAACAGAGATTTAAATATCTGATATCAGCTATTGGGATGATTAACTTTGAGTAGAATTTTTCTTAAAACTAATTCTAATTATTTCTTCTTAAAATAGGTGTGTCCTAAGTTGTCTAGTTCATCACTTTCATAAGCTCATGTTTTCTTTGGATGTAAAATTCTTTTTGAAGACTTTCCTTAGATTCTTGAAAATTTTCTGATACTTCGGAAGATAAAATTTTATCTTCGGAAGAAAATCATGTCTTCAAAATAAATAATTGTCTAAGAGATTTTACCTTCGGAAGAAGTCTAAACCCATCTTCTGAAGCTTAAATTCTTATCTCAGACACTTATTTGTTTTTAAGGACTTTTTCCTTCCGAAGCAAAATTAACTCTCGGAAGCTTTGTTGTTTCTTATACAAAGCATCCAAGTGTTTATTTCTCTTCCGAAGCATAAATTCTCAAGACTCTCAGGAAAATCTTCCGAAGCCATTTTAGCTCTGGAAGCTTTTTCATTAAAACTTCCGAAGACGATTTACCTTCAGAAGCTTTTCGAATTCCAAGAAAACTACTTTTTGAGCAAAAGTAAACTACTTTTTCAGAGGTGGGACCGACTTTCGGATTTCAAAGTTTATCCTCTTTCATTAACTTTGGTTCAAATCCCTTTTCACATAAATACCCAACGGTTCCCCCTCTTTCTCACTATCTTCCTCAATTCCACTATTCCTCAAACCTAATTCTCTAAACCGCCTTTGCTTTCTACCTTTCTTCACCCTTAAGCTTCTGAAATGGCCAACCTTAACCGCAGAAACAACCCAGATTTCTCCATGCAACTTCACAGGCAACATAATCAAGTTGCTCTGTTAAGCTCTGAGAAAGATGCAAGTTTCTCAGAGATTTGCCAATTCTTAACTCTATCCATAATGACCTCTTTTTTCTTTACCACTAAAAAGACCACAAATAACCCTCACCTACCAAAGAAAATCCAAACAAACCCCTGCTCAGGCTGTTGAGTCTGTGCAGGTCCCCATATACTCAACCTTATAGGAGGAAGTGGACACTAGAGCTCCCACTTCCCCTGAGGAGCAAACCACTCCCATTTCTTCACCTATTAGGGCTGAGGTTCCTCATGCTCACCCTGATGAGCTCACAAGCCCAACAGCCTTAAGCCTTCACTCTGAGTCTCAACACTCAAGTGAACAACCTTCAGGGGACAGTTACCATCCCCAGCCTTTAGATCTCAACCAATCAATTCCCAACCTATCCTTCTATACTGATGAAGACTTAGGATTCAGTTAGTACCGTGAGTCTCTCTTCTCCTCCCCTACTCAAAGAGAGATGAGTACCTCTGACTCTCCTCAGTCTATCCCACATCAGTCACCTGTTACTGAGGTGAACACTTCTGAACATGTTCAGGATGTCCATATGGAAGAGGCTCTCACTTTTGAAAGTGATTACATCATTAAGACCTCAACCATGGCAACTCAGCCCACTGGCATCTCAACTGAGGTTGCTAGTGAGCAGAGGAAAACCAGCAGCCAAGAACCTCAAGCTGGTGGTGCGAGAGAGGACTTTGGTCCAATCATCTCATCCCCCAATGATTCTTCTGATGAAGAAGAGGGGAATTTGAGACTAAAGGTGCAGAAACTGTCAAAAACATGCTCCTATTTAGTCTCTAAGGTTAGTCACCTTGAATCTCAGGTGACTACCTTACAAAACAGGGTCAATGATCAGCAACTTCAGATTTCATATCTAAAGGAAAAACTAGCTGGGAGACTTTAAGGAGAGCTCAACCAGGAACACAAGAACCTGTGGAAGTGATTGACTTATCCTCCAGCTCACCTATGCAAGTGGGTGATGCTACCAAAAATGGGGAGAAAGTTATTGCAGCCACAGAACCTGGGAGTTCTTCACAGAGAATGTACATAGAGGACTCACCATCCTCACTTGCTGTTGTGCATTCTCAGTAACTTCCTCAAGTTCACATTAGTGTGGACTCTATAGACTCTATCATCAGGAGTCTCTTTGAGGAAGGTATACCAAGGGCTGTGTCATCTCCACCACAAGGAACTTCCAACTACATCATAAGGTGGAGGTATGATGCTGACAGAAGAGCCCTTATCCTTCACAGAGTTCAAGGGCAACAAGAAGTGTTTGATTTTCAAAGCTTGAACTTCTATGAAAGATTGGATCTAGTCAACATGCTACTTGTCAACCCAAGCAACTCAAGACAAGCTGACAGATTGGCTCAAAGAATCCAAGATAGGATCCTTGCAGAGTTCACTCTAATAAGGAGACTTAGGCAATCAGGCAATGTCATCGGTCAACTGGATGTTGAGGTGGACCCTAAGATTAGTTTCATAGGGGAAATCTTGACTGAAGGCCCAGTGGCAGAACCTGAGACCCCTGTCTCATCATCAACAACTGCTGCAGAGGTTCAAACTCCTTCTGAGACACCTGCTGGTGAAGGTGTTTCTCAGCCTCTCTCTGGCCAGAGCATGGAAGCTACACCAAGCAATAAAGGCCAAGCCTCTATCCACCCTGAGTCACAAAGGTCTGTTGGTGACAAAGGGAAAGGGATAATGACTCCTGAGGAAATTGAGGAGGAAGAGAGAGAGAGGAAAAGGAAGCTAAGGGGAGAAAGTTCCTCTGGGTCATCAAGCTTTATGCAAGCTGCAATCAGGGCTGCCCCCAGACCAAATACTCAAGATGATGAGTTAAGGGCAGTCAGGATTACTTATTTACAGACCAGGAACTATGATATTGATGAAATCATCTCCCCCCCCTTAGAAGAATTGAATGAACTGGCTGACATGGATGTGTCAAGAGAGATGAAGGAGAAAGAGGATGCAAGGCTACTTCTCCAATTCAAAGAGGAGAGGAGACAGAAAAGACTCTACAAGCATGCTCCCATTCTCTCTCCAGTTCAAGAAAGTCCTGCATAGGAAGATGTGGCTCCACAAGAACCTCAGGTAGACAAAGAAGAAGATAGGATCAAGATGATCAACTACCTGAGTGCCACAGGCTTCTATCAGGCAAATGCACTTCTTCCCCTGTCCTATGACTTCATTGAGTTTGAGTACTTGAAGCAACTTGAACTTGAGCTAGTCAAAGAAAGAAAGACAACCAAAAGGAAACTAAGGGAAGAAGCTGCAAAGTCAAGAGCCATCATCCACAAAAATATGAAGAAGTCTGCTGATAGACAAAGGATGATGAGCTTCTTGAAGCTATATGGATTCTCTGGAAGGAGACTTGGCCCTATGTCTCTATCCACAATGGATGAGCATATAAGGGTGATCAAGCAGAAGATTAAGAGTGGTGAACTGATTGACTTGCACTCTCTTCCAAGTCAAGTCCCACCTGAAGTGGAGGTTAAGTTTGAACAACCTGAGACACCTCAACCCGGACCTCCAGCTGAGCCTCAGCGAGCTTCATCTTCTGATCCAAGGCAGGGTCAAACTCCCTCTCCTTCTGAACCTGTGAGGGAGGAACACCCAACTGAGAAAGACAATGATGATCAACAAGGTGCTGCAGACCAATCTTCTCAGTTAAAGTCATCCAAGAGGAAGAAGAGAATGGCTTCTAAACCAAAGTCAAAGAAGAAGAAGCCTAAGTCATCTACCTCTACACCTCAGGCTGAGTCAGATCAACCTGAGGAAGTGCATGATGAGGCAGCCCAATCAACTCCAATGCAAGTGGCTCCTCTAACAACTGAGACACCCATCTTGTCCTGGACTTATTCTACCAATCCAGAAAGATGGCATGTAATCAGAGATCAAGGTGTTGAGAATGTCTACTCCTGGCAGGACATAATCAACTTACATCTGCATGATCTCTTTGAAATGAGAAGATACTATGAAAGTCTTGATGATCCTGACCATCTAATGAAAAAAGGAATGGTCATGATTGTACTGAAGACTACCAATATCTGAAGATCTTCTAAGTATTTTGGTAGCATCAGCCTAGGGGGAGTTTGTAAGGATTCCTTAAGTCTGATGCAACCCAAAACATCCAATATGTCTCTGCAACATGCACTAAGTACTGAAGTAAAAATGCTTCAGAAGTTTTATACAATACACTAGAAAATACTCTAAGTGTAATATCTTCCGAAGCCAAGACCAATATCTTCCGAAGCCAAACATGAAGTCTTCCGAAGCCTCAGAGATAAAGTCTTCCGAAGCTTCAACCTATGAAGACAGATTTCTTCCGAAGACTTTTAGTAAACATGCTTTATCTGATGTACTGTTCCATAAAGCACCTTTGAGGTATCTTAAAATCCTTTTGACAGTGATTAAGTGAGACATCTTAGGGTTGGCTTGATATCTTGCACAAATACATGTAGCAAACATGATATCAGGCCTGCTAGCTGTAAGATACATAAGAGACCCAATCATAGCCCTGTATAAATGTTCATCTACACACTCCCCCTCAAGATCAGGTCCAAGGGAGTGGTTTCTGGCTATGGGTGTCCTAGCAATCTTACAATCAGTCATGTTAAACCTCTTGAGTATGTCCTGAACATACTTTGACTGACTTATGAAGATACCATCTTCAACTTGCTTCACTTGAATTCCCAGAAAGAAATTGAGTTCTCCCATTGCACTCATTTCAAATCTGTCTTTCATCAGCTTCTCAAAGTCTTTGCAGAGCTTTGGATTAGTTGAACCAAAGATGATGTCATCTACATATACTTGAACTAGCAATAAGTCATTTCCCTGTCCTTTGATGAAGAGAGTTCCATCTATAGTACCTCTCCTGTATCCATGTTTACAAAGATACTCAGACAGTGTCTCATACCACTTCCTGGGTGCCTGATGCAGCCCATAAAGAGCTTTGTCAAGCTTGCAGACATAATCAGGATGATCAGGGTCTACAAAACCAGGTGGCTGTTTGACATAAACCTCTTCATCAATCACTCCATATAAGAAAGCACACTTTACATCAAGTTGAAAGACCTTGAAGTTCTTGGATAGCAAATGCCAGGAATATCCTAACAGCTTCTAGTCTTGCTACAGGAGCAAAGACATCAGTGTAGTCAATCCCTTCTTCTTGTGTGTATCCTTGAACAACTAGTCTTGCCTTGTTCTTGATGATAATTCCTCTATCATCCTTCTTATTCCTAAAAACCCATTTGGTTCCAATGGTAGTCTTCCCATTAGGAAGAGGACAAAGGTTCCAAACTTTCTGCCTTTTGAATTGAAGCAGCTCTTGTTGCATAGCTTCAACCCAACTTCCATCCTTTAGAGCTTCATCAACTTTCTTTGGCTCTATCTGTGATAAGAAACAAGAGTGAAGACAAACATTTGCTTCATGGGTTTGTCCTCTTGTTCTTACCCCTGTGACAACATCTCCAATGATGTTTGTGGTGGGGTGAGACTTGTGGATCCTTAGCTGAGGGATCACAGCAAGTTGCTGAGAAAGATCCAAATTTGAGAAATTTAGATCTGGCATAGATGATTCACCCTCCACATTACCACACTTATCAAGATTAACTTGATCCAATGAGTGTGTGACATCATTGATGTTGTCATCTATGGTGTGGTTATTAGCATCAAGAAATTCCTGATCACTATCACCATCACCATGGTTGTCTTCTACAATTGAGGTATCTTTATCTGGTTGAGCAGCCTCTGAGCTGGAATTTGAAGGCATACCAGATGTATCAGCTGAATTTGTCATTGTAGTGCTGATAGAGACCTCATTTGCTGAAGTAGTTCCAACTGGAGCTGAAGATGTATGAGTTGAGGGTCTTCCTAGCTCAAATCTTGGATCAGGATCACCTGTATTTAAATTTTCTGCAGATCCTGAAACATTCTCACAAGATTTGTTAAAACAGTTGGTAACTAAATCAAGATCAAACAGCCAATCAGGACCAGAACCAGCCACACAGGGTGTGTGTTCATTGAAAGTCACATTGGCTGACTCCTCAACAATTCTAGTTCTGAGATTGTATACTCTATAAGCCTTAGCTTGGGAAGAGTATCCAATGAAGTGTCCATCATCTGATTTCTCAGCAAACTTGGCAATTTGATCCTTGGTATTCAAGATGGTGCAGGGACATCCAAATGACCTGAGAAAACCAATGAAAGGTTTCCTCTTGTGCCAAAGTTCATAAGGAGTCTTACCATGTGTCTTAACTACTAAAACTCTGTTTTGCACATAGCAAGCAGTATTAACTGCCTCTGCCCAGAAGGTGATGGGCAGTTTAGAGTCAGACAACATAGTTCTTGCAGCTTCAATTAGTGTCCTGTTTCTCCTCTCAGCAACTCCGTTTTGCTGAGGAGTCCTGGGAGCACTATATTGTCTTGTAATACCTTTTTCATCACAAAATGTATCAAGGATTTGGTTCTTGAATTCAGTTCCTTGATCACATCTTATGGTTTTGACCTTGTGATCACATTGATTCTCAACTTTTAAGATGAAATTCTTCAGAATCTCAGGGGTTTCATCCTTAGTTTTAAGAAAGAAACCCAAGTGAATCTTGTAAAATCATCTGTGATCACTAAACAATAAGAGGTCCTTCCTAGACTCATTACACTGGTGGGGCCAAAGAGATCCATATGTAACAAGTGTAGGGGAGTAGTGATGGAGTTCTTTTCCTTAGGCTTGTGAGATACCTTGTGTTGCTTCCCTTTCAGGCATGCAACACAATGATCATCACTTGTAAACTCTTTCTTTGGCATTCCAGTTACCAAATCATGTTTAATTAATTTATTCATGTTCTTAAAGTTTACATGGCACATTCTTTTATGCCATAGGAAAGACTCATCACTATTTGCTTTAGATAGAAAGCATGAAACTTCTCCAGAGGGAGATGTTTCTTGCAAATCCATCTTGTACATGTTTCCTTTCCTGGGGGCTCTGAGCAGGATATGCTCATGAGGAATGACCACTCCAGGCTTGAGAACAATGCACTCATGCTCAGTAAAGAGCATGTTATGACTCTGATCACAAAATTGGGATACACTCAGAAGATTGTACCCAAGCTCCTTAACAAAGTTTACCTTCTCAATGCTGAGCTTACCATTTGTGACCTTGCCCCTTCCTGAAATGTAACCACCTTCATCTCCTCCAAAAGCAACTGGTCCTCCATCAATTCTCTCAAAATTATGAGTAGAGACCTATTGCCTGTCATGTGCCTGGAACAGCCACTATTAATTATCCAGACATTCCTGTTTGTCTTGAGCTGTTCCTGCACAAAGAAAATGATTAGTTACATTTGGAAACCCAAGCCTTACTTGTCTTGGGCTCACTAAGTGCAATAGAAGGTAATGCAACAGTAATAGATCCTATGGTTGTACTAGGGGGATCTTCAGCTGTTGTTGATGGAGAAACTTCAGTCATTTGGTCTTTCTTAGACTTCCACACCACCTTTGGAGTCTTGGACTTGACCTTCAAAACCTTAGAAGCTTTTGGGACTTCACAAGTTTTGATGACTGAACCTTCGGAAGATTCTACAGTCACTGCAGCAGACTTCAGTGCTTCGGAAGAACTCCTTTCTTCCGAGACCAATTTTACTTCCGAAGGTAATTTTCCATTTACCTTCTTCTTTGATATGGAGCTTCCGAAGGAAATAGACTTTCCTTCCGAAGCTTGAGACTTCTTGAAACTCTTTAAAGTCTTTGTATTGGTCATGTGGATAGTACTTTTAGGATTGTATGGGCAATCCTTAGCAATATGAGAGGTACTTTCACACATGACACATAACATTTTCTTCTTCAAAAGAGTCTCCTTATGAGAGCAAGACTGGCTTTGGTCACATCCCTTCTCCACCTTCATCTTGGTAGATGCTGAGACAGTTCTTTTGGGCTGTGAACTGTTCTTGGAGTTTGATGGTCCAGGCTGTGCAGCAGTGGTACACAGCAGCTCAGTCTTCTTCTTTGCATTGAGATGATTTGAACAAGAACCAGGACTCTTAGCTGAGGAGTCTTGATTGATGTCTTCAGTCCTTACTACTTTAAAACCTGCAGAGATAAAAATTTGTTTCTGCTTAGAATCAAAAGTAGCCTTGATCTCTTGAGCCTTCTTTGCCTTCCTTTTGCTCTTTCTGATCAAGTTCTTTCTCTTGGACTTGGTCATCAGAGTAGATTTCTTCTCCTCAGAAGGATAGTGGCCCTTGGAAGAATCCTCTTCTTCACTCTTCTCAGAGGAATTCTTCACTATCACTTCTTCATCCTCCTCACTTATAGGATCTATGAGAGGAAGCTCATCTTCACAAGTTCCACACCTAGGAGATCTTACAGACAAGATTGTGTGTGGAGGAGCTATCTCATTTGATCCCAGTCCCTGTCTATTTTGATAGCACACTTTGTTGTGCAGGGATGAGGATATCATGTTCTTGAAGGTCTCTTCTTCAAGAACACTCTTCTCTGCCTTGGCTTTGCTGATCACAAGCTCAGCCTGGCACTCAGTCAACTTAGTTATGAGATCCTGGATCTGAGTTCTAAAATCTGTATGTTCATGTTTTAGTACTGAAATGGTTTTCTCCAAGTCCTCAATCTTTAACTTGTAATCATTTTCAGACTTTCTAAAATCAGATTTTAATATGTTTAATGACTCAAGATCAGATCTCATTTCTAAGTTGTAGGACCTGTATCTGTTTAATTTAGCAATGCATTCAGGAGTACAGAGATGTTCCAATACATTGGCTTCATCATGATCTGCCATCAGTGCTTGGTTTGGAGAAGCATCTTCCACCTGAAAGCTCCAGTCAAAGCCTCCCTCTTTAACAGCAACAGCAGCATGTTGCTTTGGCTTCTCATTCTGAGGGGCTTTGTCAGTGTAGTTTGGTCTGGGTTGTGTTTGGCTCCCATTTGTTTTAGGTGCCTTACACTCCCTAGCAAAGTGGCCCATCAGGTTACAGTTGTAACACTTGACTTTGCTTTTGTCCAGCCCAAACTTTCCACTGGTTGCATTGCTTGGAAACCTCCTTCCTGTTCTCTTGTAGAACTTTTTGGCTCTGTGAGTGAGGAGAGCCATCTGCTGAACTATCTCCATGTACTCCAGTCATCTGGATGGATACAGTCCAGGTCTTCAAGAGTGAAGAGAGAGTTCCCACAGCTTTTATCAGTAGACACAAAGGCTTGAGAAGAACTTGTCTCTTGGAATGGGCTTCCTTGAGTAAAGTTCTCCCTGGGTGTCTCCGGGAAGGTGATGAAAGGACCCTTTTGTGAGTTGTCAGGGTAGCATATGAGATGATGTTGGGGTTCTATGCTATCCCTTTCAACCACATGAAGGGCTGAACCCATTTGATTGTTGGAGGTTCCAATGAACCTTGCATGTTCATCTCCATCTGGTATCCACTGAGAATCCCATATAACTCTGTCAGAGTAAGAGTTTTGAGGTTCTCAGTCCTCTTGATCACCACACAATAGTGTGTCCATTGCCTAGGAAGTAAGGACATGAACTTCCTTACAATGTCCCGTTCTCAAGAGGAACTCCTCCATCCACTAGGGTATCCACTATCTCAACATACCTGAAGTATTGTTGAGTCATGGTTTCACCTGCTTTAAAGGTGAAGTTTTCAAACTGCTGCTTCAGGAGATCCTTCTTGTTCTCCTTGGCTTCAGAGGAGCCTTCATACATCAGCTTCAGTGCATCCCACAGCTGTTTAGCTATTTTGCACTTCTTAAAGCCTCTGTATACAGAGTTTGGGAGAGCAGTCTGAAGAGCAGTCATGGCCTTCCTATCAATCTCTACTCTTTTTCTATCTTCATCAGAGTAGTTGGCCACATCTTTTGGAATCATACCAGCACCAGTAGCAGAAGGAGTGCTGGGTATGAAAGGTCCATTCTCAACAGATTCCCACATTCTTGAATCCAGAGACCTGATGAAACCTTCCATTCTCATACACCAGGTGTCAAAATCATCAAGAGTGATCAGTGGGGATTTGTTCATGGTTCCAGTCTCCATATCAGTCTTTGAGATGGATGCCATTTGGAGAGTTTAGTTTTTGTGTGTGTGAGGGATCTTAAGATGGTGAGATCTTATATCAAGAGCCTGAAAAGCTTTGATACCAATTGCAGGACCGTTTAAGGGCTTGAACAAAATTACAACACAGCAACACAATGAGGAGAGCAACTAAACTTTGATCAAACAGTGAACTGGATTAACCAAGTTGATACAAAGAACACAAGTAAAGTAAGAGACAGAACAAGAGAGTTGGGTTTCAAGGAGGCAGTATATTGCTTTCTCAAGTTCTTTTACAAGTGTTACAAAGCATAAAGAAAGATACAAGAACTTGGAATACTTATACTACAACCTACAGCCGGCTATACTTTGAAAGCCAGCTGGATACAATTGACTAGACACTAACAAAATCAATTGTAGGATCAAAAGGCATATCTGTCTTTTGACCTTGTGACTATGACATGCCATAGCTCACATCCTTATATATTACAAAAAGGATAAAGTACATAAAGTAGAAAGTTGCAGACTCAAGACCTCAATGTACAGTTACCAAAAGCATGGACCTTTTCACCAACTCATGTAAGTTGGTGACTTTACATTGATGCAGCGGAAAGGTGCTTTATGGAACAGTACATCAGATAAAGCATGTTTACTAAAAGTCTTCGGAAGAAATCTGTCTTCATAGGTTGAAGCTTCGGAAGACTTTGTCTCTGAGGCTTCGGAAGACTTCATGTTTGGCTTCGGAAGATATTGGTCTTGGCTTCGGAAGATTTTACACTTAGAGTATTTTCTAGTGTATTGTGTAAAACTTCCGAAGCATTCTTTACTTCAGTACTTAGTGCATGTTGCAAAGACATATTGGATGTTTTGGGTTGCATCAGATTTAAGGAATCCTGACAAGACTGAAGACATCAACCAAGACTCCTCAGTTAAGAGTTCTGGTTCTTGTTCAAATCATCTCAGTACAAAGAAGAAGACTGAGCTGCAGTGTACCACTGCTGCACAGCCTGGACCATCAAACTCCAAGCACAGTTCACAGCCCAAAAGAACTCTCTCAGCATCTATAAAGATGAAGATGGAGAAGGGATGTGATCAAAGATAGTCTGTCTCTCATAAGGAGACTCTTTTGAAGAAGAAAATGTTATGTGTCATGTGTGAAAGTACCTCTCACATTACTAAGGATTGCCCATACAATCCTAAAAGTACTATCCATATGACTAATACAAAGACTTCAAAGAGTTTCACGAAGATTCAAGCTTCGGAAGGAAAATCTGTTTCCTTCGGAAGCTCCATATCAAAGAAGAAGGTAAATAGAAAATTACCTTCGGAAGAAAAATTGGTCTTGGAAGAAAGAAGTTCTTCCGAAGCACTGAAGTCTGCTGCAGTGACTGTAGAATCTTCCGAAGGTTCAGTCATCAAAACTTGTGAAGTCCCAAAAGCTTCTAAGGTTTTGAAGGTCAAGTCCAAGACTCCAAAGGTGGTGTGGAAGTCTAAGAAAGACCAAATGACTGAAGTTTCTCCATCAACAACAGCTGAAGATCCCCCTAGTACAACCATAGGATCTATTACTGTTGCGTTACCTTCTATTATACTTAGTGAGCCCAAGACAAGTAAGGCTTGGGTTTCCAAATGTAACTAATCATTTTCTTTGTGCAGGAACAACTCAAGACAAACATGAATGTCTGGATAATTGATAGTGGCTGTTCCAGGCACATGACAGGCAATAGGTCTCTACTCCATAACTTTGAGAGAATTGATGGAGGACAAGTTGCTTTTGGAGGAGATGAAGGTGGTTACATTTCAGGAAGGGGCAAGGTCACAAATTGTAAGCTTAGCATTGAAAAGGTTAACTTTGTTAAGGAGCTTGGGTACAATCTTCTGAGTGTATCCCAATTTTGTGATCAGAGTCATAACATGCTCTTTACTGAGCATGAGTGCATTGTTCTCAAGCCTGGAGTGGTCATTCCTCATGAGCATATCCTGCTCAGAGCCCCCAGGAAAGGGAACATGTACAAGATGGATTTGCAAGAAACATCTCCCTCTGGACAAGTTTCATGCTTTCTATCTAAAGCAAATAGTGATGAGTCTTTCCTATGGCATAAAAGAATGTGCCATGTAAACTTTAAGAACATGAATTAACTAATTAAACATGATTTGGTAACTGGAATGCCAAAGAAAGAGTTTACAAGTGATGATCATTGTGTTGCATGCGTGAAAAGGAAGCAACATAAGGTATCTCACAAGCCTAAGGAAAGGAACTCCATCACTACTCCCCTACACTTATTACATATGGATCTCTTTGGCCCCACCAGTGTAATGAGTCTAGGTAGGACCTCTTATTGTTTGGTGATCACAGATGATTTTACAAGATTCACTTGGGTTTTCTTTCTTAGAACTAAGGATGAAACCCCTGATATTCTGAAGAATTTCATCTTAAAAATTGAGAATCAAAGTGATCACAAGGTCAAAACCATAAGATGTGATCAAGGAACTGAATTCAAGAATCAAATCCTTGATACATTTTGTGATGAAAAAGGTATTACAAGACAATATAGTGCTCCCAGGACTCCTCAGCAAAACGGAGTTGCTGAGAGGAGAAACATGACACTAATTGAAGCTGCAAGAACTATGTTGTCTGACTCTAAACTGCCCATCACCTTCTGGGCAGAGGCAGTAAATACTGCTTGCTATGTGCAAAACAGAGTTTTGGTAGTTAAGCACATGGTAAGACTCGTTATGAACTTTGGCACAAGAGAAAACCTTTCATTGGCTTTCTCAGGTCATTTGGATGTCCCTGCACCATCTTGAATACCAAGGATCAAAATGCCAAGTTTTCTGAGAAATCAGATGATGGACACTTCATTGGATACTCTTCCCAAGCCAAGGCTTATAGAGTATACAATCGCAGAACTAGAATTGTTGAGGAGTCAGCCAATGTGACTTTCAATGAACACACACCCTGTGTGGCTGGTTTTGGTCCTGATTGGCTATTTGATCTTGATTTAGTTACCAACTGTTTTAACAAATCTTGTGAGAATGTTTCAGGATCTGCAGAAAATCTAAATACAGGTGATCCTGATCCAAGATTTGAGCTAGGAAGACCCTCAACTCATACATCTTCAGCTCCAGTTGGAACTACTTCAGCAAATGAGGTTTCTATCAGCACTACAATGACAAATTCAGCTGATACATCTGGGGTGCCTTCAAATTCCAGCTCAGAGGCTCCATAACCAGATAAGGATACCTCAATTGTGGAAGACAACAATGGTGATGGTGAAAGTGATCAGGAATTCCTTGATGCTAATAACCACACCATAGATGACAACATCAATGATCTCACACACTCATTGGATCAAGTTAATCTTGATAAGTGTGGTAATGTGGAGGGTGAATCATCTATGCCAGATCTAAATTTCTCAAATTTGGATCTTTCTCAGCAACTTGCTGTGATCCCTCAGCTAAGGATCCACAAGTCTCACCCCACCACAAACATCATTGGAGATGTTATCACAGGGGTAAGAACAAAAGGACAAACCCATGAACAAATGTTTGTCTTCACTCTTGTTTCTTATCTTAGATAGAGCCAAAGAAAGTTGATGAAGCTCTAAAGGATGGAAGTTGGGTTGAAGCTATGCAACAAGAGTTACTTCAACTTAAAAGGCAGAAAGTTTGGAACCTTTGTCCTCTTCCTCATGGGAAGACTACCATTGGAACCAAATGGGTTTTTAGGAATAAGAAGGATGATAGAGGAATTATCATCAAGAACAAGGCAAGACTAGTTGTTCAAGGATATACACAAGAAGAAGGGATTGACTACACTGATATCTTTGCTCCAGTAGCAAGATTAGAAGCTGTTAGGATATTCCTGGCATTTGCTGCATCCAAGAACTTCAAGGTCTTTCAACTTGATGTAAAGTGTGCTTTCTTATATGGAGTGATTGATGAAGAGGTTTATGTCAAACAGCCACCTGGTTTTGTAGACCCTGATCATCCTGATTATGTCTACAAGTTTGACAAAGCTCTTTATGGGCTGCATCAGGCACCCAGGAAATGGTATGAGACATTGTCTGAGTATCTGTGTAAACATGGATACAGGAGAGGTACTATAGATGGAACTCTCTTCATCAAAGGACATGGAAATGACTTATTACTAGTTCAAGTATATGTAGATGACATCATCTTTGGTTCAACTAATCCAAAGCTCTGCAAAGACTTTGAGAAGCTGATGAAAGACAGATTTGAAATGAGTGCAATGGGAGAACTCAATTTCTTTCTTGGAATTCAAGTGAAGCAAGTTGAAGATGGCATCTTCATAAGTCAGTCAAAGTATGTTCAGGACATACTCAAGAGGTTCAACACGACTGATTGTAAGATTGCTAAGACACCCATAGCCAGAAACCACTCCCTTGGACCTGATCTTGAGGGGGAGTGTGTAGATGAACATTTATACAGGGCCTATGATTGGGTGTCTTATGTATCTTACAGCTAGCAGGCCTGATATCATGTTTGCTACATGTATTTGTGCAAGATATCAAGCCAACCCTAAGATGTCTCACTTAATCACTGTCAAAAGGATTCTAAGATACCTCAAAGGTGCTTCAACACTTGGTTTATGGTATCCAAAGAATCCTGACTTCAATCTGTATGCTTATACAGATAGTGATTATGGTGGTTGCAACATGACTGCAAAGTCTACATCTGGGGGATGTCAATTCCTTAGTGGAAGGGTTGTCTCATGGCAATGCAAGAAACAATATTGTGTGTCTGCATCAACTGCTGAGGCTGAATACATTGCTGCTGCAAGCTGCTGTGCTCAAGTGCTTTGGATTCAAAATCAGATGCTGGACTATGGATTTAACTTCAAGGAGACTCCTATCCACATAGACAACAATAGTGCTATCTCTATCACTAAGAACCCTGTGCAGCACTCAAGGACCAAACACATCAATATCAGGTATCATTTAATAAGAGATAACTATGAAAAGGGATTAATTAAACTAGTCAAAGGTTCATACAGATGAATAATATGCTGATCTATTTACAAAAGCTTTTGATGAACAGAGATTTAAATATCTAATATCAGCTATTGGGATGATTAACTTTGAGTAGATCTTTTCTTAAAACTAATTCTATTTTTTCTTAAAATATGTGTGACCTAAGTTGTCTAGTTCATCATTTTCATAAGCTCATATTTTCTTTGGATATAAAAACCTTTTTGAAGACTTTCCTTAGATTCTTGAAAATTTTCTGATCCTTCGAAAGATAAAATTTTATATTCGGAAGAAAATCATGTCTTCAAAATAAATAACTGTCTGAGAAATTTTACCTTCGGAAGAAATCTAAATCTATCTTCCGAAGCTTAAATTCTTATCTCAGACACTTATTTGTTTTTAAGGACTTTTTCCTTCCGAAGCAAAATTAACTCTCGGAAGCTTTGTTGTTCCTTATACAAAGCATTCAAGTGTTAATTTCTCTTCCGAAGCAAAATTTTCAAGACTCTCAGGAAAATCTTCCGAAGTCATTTTAGCTTCGAAAGCTTTTTCATTAAAACTTCCGAAGATAATTTACCTTCGGAAGCTTTTCGAATTCCAAGAAAACTACTTTTTGAGCAAAAGTAAACTACTTTTTCAGAGGTGGGACCGACTTTCGGATTTCAAAGTTTCTCCTCTTTCATTAACTTTGGTTCAAATCCCTTTTCACATAAATACCCAACGGTTCCCCCTCTTCCTCACTATCTTCCTCAATTCCACTATTCCTCAAACCTAATTCCCAAAACCGCCTTTGCTTTCTACCTTTCTTCAACCTTAAGCTTCTAAAATGGCCAACCTTAAACGCAGAAACAACCCAGATTTCTCTATGCAACTTCACAGGCAACACATTCAGGTTGCTCTGTTAAGCTCTGAGAAAGATGAAAGTTTCTCAGAGATTTGCCAATTCTTAACTCTATCCAACTACTTCACCTCCCTAACCATTGATCCTACTCTGTATGAGGATCATTTGCTTGAATTCTGGAAGACCTGCCAAGAGGTCATTATGGATGGGGAGAAGGCACTGTCTGCCACAGTGCAAGGGAGGACAATCTTCATCACTCCGGCCATCATCAACTATCATTTGCAGCTGGATGATGAAGAAGGTGAGTTGTCCTTCCCAAAGGAAGCTGTTAATCATTCCTTTGAGCAGATGGGCTATGAGGGAGATTTCTCTGTAAAGACCTTCAGGAAAGGGAAGGTCTCATCCCAGTGAAAATACCTGCTCCATGTGGTTATCCACAGCTTGTCAAACAAGCATGGAGGGTGGGACCAGATTCTTGAGGATCTCTCCTTTATAGTGCATGGAATGGTTCAAGGGGTCAAGTTCAGGTACTCTCAATTTGTTTACACCAATTTACTTGCAAACTTGGACTCCTTAGAGTATTACATGTTTCCTAGATATGTTCAGCACATTCTTAACTGTGAACTGGGCTCACAGTTGAGGGAAACAAGTAATATTCTTAAATTGGGACAGATGAAGCCCGACATCTTTAAAATCATGAAGAAGCCAACTGTAGGCTTCTCAAGGGTAGAAACAGCCCTAGTCCCCAAAATTTTAGAGCTCATTGCTCAAGGTGACAACCTAGCAACACAAGCTAGTGTTGAACCTATGAATTGACATCCACCAGTGGTAGATTTTCTGATTTTCTGTTGTTGTTTCATCCTCCAAATTCACTATCAGAGTATGAATAGAGGGTGAAGTCTTCATCTTTGGGATACCAAAGCCCAAGAGTAGGCTTTCCTTTGAGATATCTGAATATCCTCTTAACAGCATTGAGATATGACTCTTTTGGGTCTGATTGGTACCTAGCACAAACAGAGACAAGAAATTATGTTAGGTCTGCTGGCAGGTAAATACATTATAGATTCCTATCATTGATCTATACAATCTTTGATCAACTGATTTCCCTGTAGGATCAGGTACAATCTTGTCTATTGTGCATGATGGTGTTTTGCATGAAGAAGTATCAGAAAAATTGTACTTCTTCAAGATTTGATGAAGATGCCATCTTGTTTCTGATGAACTTGTAAACCAAGGAAGAAAGTTAATTCTCCCATTGAACTCATCTGAAATTTAGGTTTCATTAAAATTTCAAATCTTTCACACAATCTCTTGTTTGTTAAACCAAAGATAATGTCATCTACATAAATTTGAACACCCAAGAGGTCTTGATGTTCATGCTTGAGAAAGAGAGTCTGATCTATTGTTCCCCTTTTATATCCATGCTTGAGTAAGAATGATGATAATGTTTCATACTACTTTCTTGGTGCCTGATGAAGACCATACAAAGCTTTGTCAAGCTTGTATATCCTGTGTGGGTAATCAGGATCCTCAAAGCCTGGAGGTTGAGCAACATAGACTTCTTCATCAGTTGTTCCATATAAGAAGGCACATTTTACATCCATTTGGTAAACTATAAACCTCTTATGTGAAGCATATGCTAGGAATACTCTTATGGTGTCAATCCTTGCAACTGGTGCAAAAACTTCATCATAATCTATTCCTTCTTCTTTGGTATATCCTGTACTATCAACCTTGCTTTGTTTCCCACAATAATACCTTTGTCATCTAGTTTATTCTTGAAAAGCAATCTAATGATTACAAGCTCGTTAAACCGAAGAATCACGACTCTTGGCAAGGGGAGATCGAGCATGATCTCCCCTTGCCAAGAGTCGTGATTCTTCTGTTTAACGAGCTTGTAAACATTAGGTTTTATCAATGAAACCATTCTATTATTGTTCGTTCTCTTGTTTGTCTCTTGGTTTTTTTCCTTCCATCAAGAACACGCTCGGATATCAACCGATCCAGCGTCTTCACAATTGGTATCAGAGCCGGTTACTGCTAGAATTATCTAACAATCGTTCTAGCAAACCGAGCTCTTGATTTCAGGATCTATTTCATGTTCTTTGACGTTAAACTAACTTCGTGTTCTTCGTGTTTTGCTTAGATCTTGTTACGTGTGTTGTTTCTTGGTTAAAATCGAACTCGGAATCACGTTCTTATCACCCTTGCGAATCTTATGATGTCTATTTTGTTTCGGTTCATGTAAAATTCATCAGATTAGGGTTTTTGGCAGCCATGGCGGCTGCAGATTTGAAAATCTGCGTGCAGATCCGCTCATGCGACTAAACCATGATAATGGACCATTCGTACGACTGGACCATGCTAATGGACCATTCGTACGACTGGACCATGCGACTGGACCAGTCTTATGTCCAGTCATATGACTGGACTAGTCTTATGTCCAGTCTTATGTTCAGTCATGCTACTGGACAAGTCTAATGTCCAGTCGTGCTACTGGACCAGTCTTATGTCCAGTCATGCTACTGGACCAGTCTTATGACCAGTCGCACGAATATATCATTCGTATCATCCATTCACATGAATGTAATATTTGTCCTCCATGTCATACGAATGAACGGTGTTCCAGACCAAAAAAAATCTGGAACTGCCTTTTGCACAGATTTGAGGATGAGCAAAGCACATTCACCCTGAGGTTCTTTTGTCAAATAAGTTTGATGGATACCCCATTATTCGTTGGACTTCCAGAATAGAAGAATGTAGTTAGAACACAAAAGAGAGAAGAGAAGATGTCAGCAGTCGGTGCTGATTTTGTGGGGTAGTCAGGACTATTTATGGGCTAATCAAGTTATATTTATCCGCACAGAGAGGATTCTTATTCTTAGGGGGAATCCATGTATAGAGAAATTGAAGACGCAATCAGAAAGTGATGATGAGCTGGTTTCTGATGATGAATCTACGTGCATGCTGATTTGTTTGAGATTGTCAGCTGTGGATTGGAACCTTCTACTTTTTGCCCAATACACCATATGAAGACGCCAGGAGAGCACAATGTTTATATATTGGGATATGCTGAATTTGAGGGGGAATTTCTGCAGGTGTTAATGTTAATCAGGTTAGCTGTGTGAAGATTGGAGCAATGGAAAACTGTTAATGTCATTATCTGGAAAAATCAGTCAAATGGGGAATCTTGCTGCTATGATGGTGTTCTGCAAAGCAAACGAAAGCTATTATGCCTAAATTCATTTTCAGGGATACTGTAGCAACCTGACGGATCAGCAACGTTGGCTAATATGGTTTTTCGTTTGTAACTATTGGAAACCAGAGCAAAGATTGACTGAAGATTGTAAGAGGTGTTATCTACTATTCGCAAGCAACGTCCAAGGGGGAATTTGTTGGAGCATATATTGTCATATATAGCGTGTCCGTCGCTTGACAATAGTCTAGGATTAATGTAATACACATGATATGTTGTAAACACTTGAAACTGAGTCATTCGCAGGAGCATATGCGAATGAGACTCAGTCGTACGACTAATGGACAAGTCGTGCGATGGAGAGATGCTATTGGGCCATTCGTAAGATTGAACTATAAGTATGGTCCGGTCATATGATTAAACCATACGCATGGTCCAATCGTACGAATGGGCCCAGTCGCATCTAATATGGGCTGATGCCTATAAATACCAGTTTCATTGTGTAGAGAGGTAAGGTTTTGAGAATGTGCCCGGGGCCTAGGTGCTGCCGGATGAGAGAGGAGATCATACTCATCTCCCCTTGCCAAAAGTCGTGATACTTTTGTTTAACGAGCTTGTAATCATTAGGTTTTATCAATGAAACCATTCTATTATTGTTCATTCTCTTGTTCGTCTTTTGGATTTTTTCCTTCTGTCAAGAACACGCTCGGATGTCAACCGCTCCAGCGACTTCACAGTTTTGGGTTTAAGGATAAGTAGTGGAGGTGGTTGTTTTGATGGAATTGGTGTGGGAGAGGGTATGGATGATGGTGTGGGCTTAGGAGTGTAAGGTTCAATGGTTGGTTTGATTTTGATGGGGAGAGGAAAAGGAGTTGGTTCTGGTTGAGGTTGTGGTTTGGGTTTAGAAGTCATCCCTTGCATTCTTCTGTACATCTCTTTCCTTCTTCCTGAGCGAATGTCAGCCTTAATGTCACTAACATGTCGCTGCAGGGTCTTCACAGACATGGGGCCAACTTGCCTGCCAGAGAAGCCATGGGCCCTGAGATAATCTTTCATCCAGGCTTTATCACCCATCTTCTTGACAGCCGTAAGTTGAGCTTCTTCCTCTTTCTTCTTCTTTTCCTTCAGCTTTTCCCTAGAAGCCCTATTTCTCTCTTTTTCCATTTGATCTTTTTCTTTCTTGAAAAACCACAAGATCATTTCATTGTTGTGAGGAGTTAGTTCTTCAAGAGAGAATCCCCTGAAGCTTAGGAAAGCTATCCTTTCACTTCTAAGCTGTTGGTCAGCTTCTTCTTTCTTTCTCAATCTTTCTTCCTCTAAGGCCAACCTTGCTGCTTCTTCTTGTTCTTTTTGCAGCAAGATTGCCTTTTCCAACTCAACCAGCTCCTCAAGTGGTAAGAGGAGCACATCTTCACTAGTAGCTCCCAGATTGACAAGTCTGTCATTGATCTCCACCCTTCTCTGATTGTTGATAGCCTCCTGGTTGGCTACAGCTGCTTTGCTACTTGCAGCTAGTAGCTTTCCAGTGGGGAGTCTACCTTTTCTTGTTAGTTTCTCCAACCTTTCCTCCTCTAGAACTTCTTCCACAATCAACTTTCTCTTTCCTTTAATGTCTTCGGAAGTTTGAGACTTTAGAGGTTCTTGTGCAGAGGTTTTAGGTTGGTGGGTGGTGATTGGAACATGTGGTGATGATGGTGTTTGAGTGAGAGGTAAACTAAGAAAGTCCTCACTATTTACCTCAGATGCCACTTCAAGGATTGAATCTGTGATAATTAGATCATCAGACAAAGAGTATAAACCTTCCGCAGCTTCTATCTCAGCTTAAGAAGTTTGGAATTGTTCTTCCGCAACTTTGACTTCTGCTTCAGAAGTTTTTTGGATTGCACTATCTGTCCCAACTGTTTCGTATGCTAGGCCATAAGTCCCCATATCCCCTTAGAAATCAATCTTGCGTTCAATGTGGATCTTAGGTTGACCAACTTCGTTGACAGTGGTAGATGGTACATTTAACCTTTGAAGCTCTTCAACCCCAAAGTATGCCACAATAACATCCGGACTTGGTTGTTCAATAGAAGAATCCATCAGGAACTGGGTTAAGAACCTGTTTAGATCTTTGAGCATCCTTGGGTCCACTTGAAGGATGATTGGAGGAGGCTCAGGGAATACAGTTGATTGCTAAGCAGGATATCTAGAAGACAGTGTAGAAAGAGCTAAGCTTTGTGGCTCCATATGTGCTTGTCTCTGAACTTTCTCCCCCTTTTTGGTAGCATCATATTTAGAGCTTGATGAGCTAGAGGAAGAACTCAAGGAGCCTTGAATAGGTGCGTGCCTAACATATCTCTCAGTCTGTTTCTTAGCTAGTTTGTCCTTGAGGATTTTAATCTCAAGTTGCTGAGTGGCAAACCTATCCTCTAGAGTATTAACCCTAGATTCAAGGTATGAGACTCTAGAAAGTAGGTCTCTGAGTGTGAGTTGCATACTTCCCTAATCGTTTTTAGAAGAATCACAGGGAGATGAGGTAACATACCTAGTATGTTCATCCTCACCACCAGTTGTGGTTTCTTGGCGCCCTGGTTTCCCATGCTTAATGATGTCTCTTTTAGAGTCATCAAAAGGAACGGTTGCTATAGATTCAGTCTCAGATATGTTACCACTATCCTGAGGGCCCAATGAGGCACCTGCAGTAGTGGCAGCTTGTCACACCCCAACCTTGACGGCGGAAACGTCGAGGAGTGAGAGGTAAGATCGTTCACAGCCACATAACGCTATTATTAAATCCAAAAATATTATTCATAAGTTTCAAAGGTAATATTACAAACATAAGTCTCAAATAAAGAAAACATAACAAGCTTATTCATTTATTTAACTAGGTCCATTCCTAGGTGTGAACAACTTCAAAAATGGCGATCAAGCTTGAGTATTTCCTGAAACATGTTAAAAATAAAATGTCAACATAATGTTGGTGAGATTTCCATAGTTTTCGATACATAAGTATATAAAAGATGGCAATTCATGTTGTAAGTTAGAGAACAAAGTAACTAGGGATGTAAGACAGAATGCACAATCAAACCTCGACAAAGTTTTACAAGTCTCAAACGTTTAAAAGTATATACGATTAGCTAAGTGTACTTGGATCAACCAAGCAGGCTTGTCTGGCCCATAAATCTATGACTTCGCTAGGCTAGCAATAGTTAATGATTGTACATATATTCGACATTACATGGTAGCCACAAAGTTCAACTAACCACAACATACAGGTGAAATGCCATAAATTTACAAGAATCAAACGTGTTTACAAGTGAAAAGTTTATAAAGTAACATGTTTCACCCGAAAGTGTAAAAATATAAAAAGGGGTATAGAAATACTCACTTGATCAAATAAGTATAGAATGATGATTAATAAGAAATGTAATAAGCAGTGACCCAATGTAGTTCTTCACAAGGCACCTAAAATTATATATATATATATATATATATATATATATATATATATATATATATATATATATATATATATATATATTTACAAGGTTAAAGTTCAATTATAATAAGTTTAACGAAATAACAAGGACTAGGGTTTTAGATGAATTTGGGCATTATTATATGTATTTTTAAAAAATATATTCTTTATAAGTTTAAATATAAAGCAGGAGGAATTGGATCGTTCATAAATATTAAAGTTTAAATATAATATTTGAGTAATTATTTGAAATAAGCATGAGTTGATCAATATTATGTAAGAAGAAACATTTAGACCAACAACAATTTATTAATTGTTATTTAAACTCCATTTTATACGAAATTATTTCAAAACGCTCTTTGTTTAAAATGTTAAAAATATTTGTTTAATTAAACTTAAAAAGAAAATTACAGAAAATATTTGGTGGGTTTTAAAAATATAAGAAGTTTATAAAGGTAATGTTTATATTTTTTAGAAACATTTCTGAAATTTATTTAAGGCTAAAAGCCTTTAAAAAAATAAATGAGGTTGCCCGGGTTCGAACCCGGGACCTCATGTAGGGGAGGCGAGTGACTTAACCAATAGACCAGGGCCGCAGCCGTGGTTATTGTTGGTTTCGATTTGTTATAAACCCAATTCAAAAGGTTTCCCCCATTCTAAAGAACCCTAGAACCATCTTGAATCAAATTGAGCCCCAAATCGATGTTATCAATCGAATTAAGTTTGGGGCTTTTGTTTCCAAAGTGAAATCGAGTTTGTATATTAGTTTAATTACCCAGTTGAATGTGGATTCGAGATAAACACGACGAAGCACTAACCGCGACTAAGTCTTGATTCGATTTGTGGGCAAACGATGATGAACACCTAATTGGATTCGTGTGAAGCTTTGGATGGTATTCAGGTCTCAAAGCCCCTTACCAATTTCAAGTCAAACTGTTCAGAGGTTGGGTTTCGATCGAGTTGCAGGTCGTGGAAAAAGAGAGAGTCGAACAAGGTGAATCTGTGGGTTTCAGGTGTAATTGAGATGGGTAATAGTTTAGGTGTAGTTAGATGATCGTGTAAGCTCAATTAATTGGATTATTATTAGTGTTTAATGGTTGAACGGCTATACGATTATGAAAGTTTCGGTTATTCCATCGTTGGACTTTGTAACCGAGGATTAAATGTGTTTAATGCTTATCATCGGTTTCGAATCATACCCATGAAGCGATCTGGTCGATTTGGCATCGAAATGGGGACGTTTAGGGGTCTTTGGGACCTCGCCGGCGCTTGGCCGGAATTTGGCCGGAGCCAAGGCCGGAAAGTCGAGGTTGAAGATAGGCGGGAGGGTTGGGTTTGTAAATTAAAAATTTACACTTTGGCCCCTCGAACTTTGAGTTGTTATTATTTTATGCAAATAATATTCTTTTAAAGTTTATAAATTGACAAAACAACCCCTAAATTTAATTAACTTTAAGTTTTAAACATTTTTCTTTATTTTAAGTTTAATAACTTTCATAAATTATTATTATTATTATTTCTATTATTGTTATTATTATTATTTAAGTATTATTATTATTGTATAACTTACTTGTCTTTTATTGTTAATATTATTATTGCTAAAATCATTATTATTATTGTTACTTATTTATTAACATTATCAACTTTCAAATTGAGAAAATTAAAGACAAATTAAAAACAATAAGCATAAGTAGCCCAAAAGTTTAATAAATGCCATCAATAGTCTTTACAAGAATTAACGACGTTAACTTTTAATTTAACCAAAAATTCAAGATGTTACAGTCTTCCCAACTTAAAGGAATTTCGTCCTGAAATTAAGAATGAAACTTAAGTGAACAAGAGACTTATGATGAAAGATAAGTGTACTAATGGACTGTGGTTGGCGTTTGATTATGGGTGAGACGCTTCACTTTGCGAATTATGGAATTTTACACGATGCATCCAAATTTGAACTCTTCCAGTGGAATGCGAAAGTTATCATTGACAACCAACTCTTTGAGATTTGACACATGAAATGTTGGAAAACGATGATGAGTTCCTACGGTATATTAGACTTATAAGTCACACTTCTCCCATCATCTGGAATGAAATTGTGTAATAAAGTGACGTCTTGAAGCCAAATAAGAAAGAATAACAATATTCCGTAATTGTATGAAAGTTTGACCGTCGGAATTTAAGAACCCCAGGTGCCACTATATAATGACACAAACTTAACGCATATCTTGTGAATACGTATCGCTCCTCTGGTTAAACCGTCGGGTTAAGAATGATACGATATGCCGAGATTTTGAGCTGGGTTCCTAAAGATGATTAGAGGCATTGCTAATAACAGAAAGTGAATCGATCATCAGAATTAACGATCGATGTTTAACGACACACCACGATAACCGACTCTTTGAGGTAAGTACGAGTCAATTTCTCGACTCGTTATCTCACATGAGTCAATATGAAATGCGCGAAAGTAGCCAATCGGTCAATAATGCACCAAATGACATCCAGAAATACAAGGCAATTTGAACATATACCAAGCTACGTCAACATTTCCTTGATGCCGAACCATGAGTACCAATCGCGGAAATTCATGATCCTTTTTGTCCACATCGGAATGAATGTAATAGCAAGTCTTGTGAGTCGCAATCATGATAGAGATTTAGATATTTTCAAGATTAGGAGTTCAAGGTTAACCAAAATAATGGGAATTGCATTTTTAATTATGGGTAAAGAGTTAAACAAAGACGTCGTTCATGATCGGATTGGAATTTAAATAATTCGGAATATCAACGATAAAGGCAATGGCAAATAGTTTTCCAAGTACGGCTTGCACACGCGGTTCATCAAACCATGAACACAACTGTACATTGCTATAACCAGAAATGCATGACATAAATTTATAATAAATTTATCTTGTACGAAAGATTGTTTTATGAGTGTTATCATCGTGCAATTAGTTTTGATGATAACTCAGAATGAAGGTCGATAAAAAAAATTCCATAAAGCTAGATCAAACGTCAAATTGAAACATAAAAGCGTGAGAGAGGAAATCGATTGAAAATTTAAATGTTCCAGGCTTGGAACTAGGGTTACCCTAAAGTAACACGACCCCTTTTGAGTTCAAGATTCATGCTTTAGCTTGGATGGCTGGAACACTATTGTCGATAAATCAGATAACGGTGTTCACCCTTCAAGTTATTACATGTTTCTTGTCAATTGAAGTCTTAAAAACCCTGGTAAGTTTGAGATCAAGGAATGGGAATACTCACCAAGATGTGGTTATCACTCCTAGCTTGGTGGTGTATTTCTCCAAAGTATGACTCTTAACTACCAAACGAGAGCTTGGTCCTAACTCATTGCTGAGGATCCACAAGAATAAAATGAGGTAACTTACCATTATGGTAAGGATAATCACTCCTATCTTAACAGTGAAGTTTTATAGAAACAAAATATAGCAAAATGAAAAGTTTAATCAAAGAATGGAATTCACTCCTACTTTGATGAGGTCATTTCATTTGAGAAAAAAAAACATCCATAAAATTTTAAACAGGTGATATTATCATCAAGGTATGGATTTCACGCCTATCTTGATGATTGAATTTCATAATAACAAGAAAACAATCGAGAACTGACCTTTGTCACCAAAGTACGGGGTTCAATCCTATTTTGTTAGGGTCATTTCATTCGTGAAATACGAGTTCCAAAGGAAAATGATTAAAATCTGTCCACAAAACAAGGAAATCACCCCGATTCAGAGGATGGGATTTCATAAAACACACAATACAAAAATTGAAAACCATCATCAAGATACGAAATTTTACTCCTATTTTAAGGAGGTAATTCCATTTGTAAAATACGAATTCATAAAAACAAAAAGAAGGAAATAGTCATCAAGGTATGAGGTTCACTTTTGTCTTGATGATGAAATTTCATAAGAACAGTAATAGCGAATGGAAAGTCATCACCAAAGTAAGGGAATCACCCCTGTTTTGATGAGATAGAATCATTTAGGGAATACGAGTGTCCTTAGTCATAGGTTGACTTGCGGACTCTTGCATTGCCTACGATGCAAAACAGTTTGAAGTTTTTTTTAAAGCTCTACTTAGCAAACGAAGAGAATATCGGCTAGGAATTCAGAAACTTCAAATTACATCAATGTAACATTAACAGGAAAAGAAAATTATGCTTGCTAGGATTTAAGGTTAAAGTTCAGGATAACAGAGTTAATTGTGTTAGGTTCTCAAATCTTGAATGGTTTAAGTCAGGAAAATAAGATCAATGACGGAAATGATTCAACACAATAATGAGATGTAAACGTTCGGTTCAAAATAAAAGGAAAATGCGTTGATTCTCAAAGTGCTACGTCAACCACAACTTTACGGTAGACACGCGTACCTATAAGCGAACACCCATCTCATGAGTTCCAGGTCAGATAAACGGATCCAACGGTCGAATCAAATTTATGTGTATACCTTGCCTAGACAAGGTATCCCGGGACGTAGGTATTCCACCTTTCGGCATTGCATGATTTCAGTTATGGGACACACTTTAAAGACATTTGAAAACCCTAAGTAATAATTTTAAGTTTAAAAAATAAACATTCGGTTTAGACGACCAATATATTTGGATATATTAAGATCCATGTACACGTTGGTCATGGTATGAAGATAGTTACATAAGGCGCACAACGTATAACGTTGTTTAAACGTAGGAATTGAGGAGTATAACGAGTTCAATATTAACGGAAACATTCTATAAGATAGGAATGAGAAGATATTAGAATTTCAATGATAAACCAGTCCAAGGAATCAAGGATTTTTGTTATTTTAAATATAAACCGGATGGTTCCATTTGGTAACACATTACCATTTGGAAACGTTGACACATCAAGGTAAATTGACCCATTTGCCTTAGAAACTTGTGTATGTTGACCATAGTTTATCACTCATCCCAGAAATCCCCAAGTAAGCATAACTAGTCCCAAAGGATTTATGCGATATGCTTGCCTTAGCCCGAAGGCCTTTTGCCAGGAAATCCAAGATACAAGTGTCTATGTGTCACACAATATTTCTTAGGTTCATGGAATCAAAATCTTGATGAGATTTATATAGATTAGACATAACGTCTAAAGATCCAAGTCATAAGCATAAGCATAAGATACCACGTGTCGTCAAAAATAAGATTAAGAGGTTTCATGTTCGGGGCGAGTCAAAGAGTCAAAGTTAAGTTTAGGGAGACAAGTAACCAAGTTTATATAATTATAAGGCACACCTATCTAAGGGCATCAAGTTGCATGTCACACCCCAACCTTGACGGCGGAAACGTCGAGATGTGAGGGTTACGATTGTTCACAGCCACATAACGCTATTTATTAAATCCAAATATATTAATCACAAGATTCAATTGTAACATTACAAGCAAAAGTTTCAACAAAGAATACATCATGTACAAATGTTACAAATAACATGATCATCCATTTTATCTCTAGGTCCAATCCTAGATGTAATAAGCTTCAAAGAGTAGAACACAAACTTGGGGTATACCTGAAACATGTTAAAAATAAAAGGTCAACATAAAAATGTTCGTGAGCATTCCATAGTTTTCAATACATAAGTATATAAAAGATGGCAATTCAAGTCATAAGTTAGTGAATAAAGTGATTAGGGATGTTATGAACAATGCAACAATCAAACCTCGACAAAGATTTACAAGTCTCAAACGTTTACAAGATTATACGATCAACTAAGTGTACTTGGATTAACCAAAGCAGGCTTGTCTGGCCCATAGATCTATGACTTCGCTGGGCTAGCAATAGTTAATGATTGTACATATAACGCCATAACATGGTAACCACAAAATTTCAACTAACCACAACTTTACAAGATGAATTGCCATAGGTTTACAAGTCTCAAATAAGTTTACAAGTGCAATGATAATAAGTTAACATGTTTCACCCCAAATGTGAAAATAAGCAAAAAAAGGGGTATGGAGATACTCACATTGATATATGCATTTCAAGATGATATAAAAGATTAAAAGATAATCCAACGTATCCATTACAAGACACCTAAACATGCATGAATATACCAAGATTAAGGTTTATAATAAGATTAACATTCAATAAGAATTAGGGTTTTGATAGAATTAAGAGGTTTTTAATAAGTAGTAAATTTATAAAGTAATTATCTACATTTTTAATTCCATTAGAGGAATTATATACATTTAAGTATTTTAGAAATGGATTTAAAGTATGATAATGGATAAGGTTAAGATATAAATAAAACTTTACGATTATCTAAGATTAATTAGTATAACGCATTGATCAATGGCCAATTATTAATCTACACAATATGTTAAAGTATATTTTGCAAGAGATAATATTTGTATATAATTTGTGCAATTATGGAATATATACCCTCTACAATTATCGATATAGTGTTCATAATCATTTTAATGATTTTTAATTTATTGATTCAAGTCCATAATTATATAAAAAGTTTATTATTTTAAACGAAACTCATTTAAATATATAAACTTAAATACACATAAAAGGATATTTAAGTTTTAAAAGAGTACATTTTGACCAATAATAATTTACTATTTATTAATACCTATTTTAATATAAATAATTCAAAAATAATCTTTGTTTAAAATGTCTTATTAAATAATATTTTTAATTACTTAAATTTAGAAAAATTATAGAAAATTATTTGATGCCTTAAAAATATTTAAAGGTTATAAAAACATTCTTTTTATATTTATTAGAAATTTTCTAAAATTGATTTAAGGCTGAAAAAGCCATTTTAAAAAAAATATGGGGGTGGCCGGGTTTCGAACCCGGGACCTCCAACATAGCATGAGATGACTGAACCGGTGAACCAAGGCATACAGCCGCGGTATCACCCGGTTTTTAAACTATAAAACATAGTTTCCGAAATCCCCAATTTTTTCCCAAGAAACCTAGAGTGTTCTTGGATCAAATTGAAGCACCAAACGATCTAGTGGATGTTAATAACCATGGGGCTTATGTTCCCCATGTATAATCGAGTGTTTAGGCATGTGCAATTACCAGAAAGAGTGACAAATCGAGAGTGTGAGATAGAGATATAGCCGCGACTTGAGGGTTGAATTCGTTCGATGAGTAATCACTGGTGAAAACCAAATTAAACTTGTGTGAACCTTCGTGTGATGCTCGCGAATCTAAGCCCTCAATCAATTTGAGGTATCAATGCCTGAGAACTATGTTCGATTAAGGTACGGTGGTGGTGCAAGTTGGTGTTTGAAATTGATGAGGTTGTTTGTTTCAGGAGGAATTGAGAGTTGTTATGATTTAGAAACAGATAAACTTTCGATTAGGTCGAATTAATTTGGCCATTATCAGTCCTAAATGTTTGAACGGTTCTGCGTGTTTTATGGTATCGGTTACTCACTCGATTGAGTTTGTAACCGATGTTTCAATGCGTTAATTGATGTATACAAGTTCGAAACACATGCTAGGAAGAATGGGGAGCGATTTGGGATCACGAATCGATCAAAATTGGTGGTTTTGGTGTCGCCGGAGTTGTGGCCGGAGACATGGACCGGCGAAGGCAGGACCGACGGGTGGGGGGTTGGATTTTAAAACATTTACATTCTGGCCCCTATTGTTTTCAAAGTTATTATTTTATGTCAAAACTATTAAAATAAAGTTTCAAGAATTATATTTTGCATCCTAAACTTAATAAAACTAAACATCCTAAACTTAATAAAACTTAATTTAAGTAGTAAAGGCATTTATTTTATAAAATATTTATAATATTTAATATATCATAGTAAGACTTTTTTTTAATTTAGTTATTTATTTCAAAATGACAAATGAAACTTCACAACTTTATAAAACTTTATTTTATTATAAATTGTTTAAATGAAATAAAAATTGAATAAACCAAATTTTTAATATTGATTAAACTATACATTCAAGGCATTTGATTCATCAAAAATAAATAAAATAATTTTAAATAATAAATTTTCCATCGTATAAAAGTTCAAATTGGGTTCGGGTTTGGAAATTTTAACTTGGAAAAATGACGGATGTTACAGTCTCCCCTACTTTAAGAAATTTCGTCCCGAAATTTAGTCACAAGGGGACTAATTTCAAGGATATGAGGAGACTTGGATTTCTTGTCACATTTACAAGTGACACTTGGAACGTTCAAATTCAATGAGTTTAGTTGTAATGTTTTACTATGCTTAAATCGGTTAAATTTTAATTCATGATTTTATGTGTTCCTAGACAAAGGGTACAAGATTATTAATTTAAAATTTTTTGTTGATAACCGTTTATATGTTAAACAGTTCAAGACGGTTAGGAAAGTTTTGCCATGAGTGAAACACCAAACATTAGATCGATACAGGACACGGCTTAACAAACTTGAGAGGTAAGTTTAATATGCCTTTGGATGGGATATGAAATTCTTAAGAGCTTCTCAAGCGAATATCTTTAACGGGATTTCTAGATGATTGATTCTTGTTTACTTATGTCTTTGAGGTTTCAAAGTTTTATTAGTGTTACATTGATACGAGAATCGTGTTTGTTATGATTAAGGATTCACTTTGAAATGAGGGCATCATTGCAATAGGATTTCCAGGATAAGTGCGGTTTTGAGGGGAAGGCATTCGGAAAAGATTATTAAGGGTCGTTAAGAGATTTGGGATAATGAGTTTAAGATTTAGGAGGAAAAATTCAATGAAGAACAAGCCAATAGGTCAATAATGCACCAAAGGACATCAAGAAGTACAAGGCAATTTTAACATATACCCAGCTACGTCAATATGTAATTGCAAATCTTGTGAGTCGCAATCAAGATAGAGATTTTTAGATTTTCAAAATTAGGAGTTTTAATTATGGGTAAAGAGTTTATCAAGACGTCGTTCATGATCGGATTGGAACTTCAATAATTCAAAATATCGACGATAAAGGCAATGACAAACATCTTTCCAAGTACGTCTTGCACACGCTGTTCATCAAACCCATAAGCACATCTGAGAAAGTTAGAAAAACATGAACACAAGTTGATAATGCCTTTATTTAGCAGAAAGATTGTTTAAGAAGGCTACCATCACACAATCATGTGTTGATACAACTCAAAATAAAAGTTGATAAGTAAGAAATAAATGGTTCGATGTAGTTAGATCGAGTCAAAACATGAATTCGGAATCAAAATCAACCTAGAGTGATCGGGTCTCCTATCAAGTTTAGAAATCATGCTTTGGCTTGATAGGTCCAAACACTAACATTGGTTCACCCTTCAAGTTACTACATGTTTCTTGTCACTTGATTAAAACCTTGGTAAGTTGGAGATCAAGAAATGCGAATAGTCATCAAGGTGTGGTTTTCACTCCTAACTTGATGGTGTATTCCCAAGGTATGACCACTAACTTACCGATCAAAAAGTTCGATCCCAACTCCTTGTTGAGGATCCACAGAAATAAGACGAGGTAACTCACCATTAAGGTAAGGGAAATCACTCCTATCTTAACGGTGAAGTTTTACAAAAACACAATATAACAAGATGAACTTCTTCATCAAAATCCAGAATTCACTCCTACTTTGATGAAGTCGTCTCATTTGAACAAATACAATTCTTAAAGATGATATTATCATCAAGGTATGGAATTCACGCCTATCTCGATGATTGACTTTCATAATAGCAAGAAAACAGTCGAAGATTAAATTTTGTCACCAAAGTACGGGTTTCAATCCTATTTTGGTGAAATCATGTCATTTGTGAAATGCCATTCCAAAGAAAATAATTGAAGTCAATCCTCAAGATAAGGTAATCACCCCAATCCAGAGGATGAAATTTCATAAAACACGCGATTGAAAACCATTTATCGAAACGAATAGAGAATCATCAAAGTAAGGGAATCACCCATGTTTTGATGAGTTAGAATCATTTAGGAGATACGAATGTTCTTAGTTATAGGTTGACTTACAAACTCTTGCATCTCCCATGGTGCAAACGGTATGAAGTTTGACATAACAGCGAAAAGAAAAAGAATATCAATTAGAAATTCAGGAAATTTCAAGTTACATCAATGTAACAAAAGAGAAAATCATGCTTACAAGCTTAGGATCAAAGTTCGAGATAACAGAATTTGTTGTGGTGTTCAAATCTTGGATGGTTTCAATCGGGAAGACGAAATCAAGGGCAGGAATTATTCTACACCACAATGAGAGGTGAACATTCGATTCACAATCGAAAGGAAACACATGAACTCCTCAAGACATGAGGTCAACCATAACCTTATTAAAGACATGCGTACTTATAAGCGATCACTCATCTCAAGGGTTTCGAGTCAAGTAAATGGATTCAATGATCGAGTCAAATCACCATTTACACTTTGCCTAGACAAAGTATCCCGAGATGTAGGAATTTCCACCTACAGCATTTCATGTTCTTAGTTATGGGACACATCCTTAAGAAGACTTGAGAACCATAAGTAACGGTTTAAATTTTTGAAAGCCATTCGGTTTAGATTCCCAATATCTTTGGATATATTAATAGTCATGCACACGTTGGTCAAGGTATAGAAATAGATACATGAAACGCCCAACGTGTAGCGATGTTTAAATATAGGAGTTGAAATGTAGAATGGGTTCAATATTAACGAGAACATTATATATGTTAAAAATGAGATGATATTGAAACTTTGGTGATAAACCAGTTCAAGAAAATCAAGGATTTTTAAGATACAAAGAGGATGGTTCCATTTGGTAACGCATTACCATTTGGAATCGTTGACACGTCAAGGTAAATTGACCCATTTGCCATAGAGACTTGTGTATGTTGACCATAGTTTATCACTCATCCCAGAAATCCCCAGGTAAGCATAACTGGTCTCGTAATGAGATTTATACGATATGCTTGCCTTAGCCCGAAGGCCTTTTGCCAGGAAATCTAGAATACAGGTGTCTATGTGTCACACAAATTTCTTTGGCTCATGGAATCAAAACCTTGATGGGATTTTCATAGATTAGGCATAGAGTCTAAGGAATTGAACCCAGATGATAAGTGTAGATTCCACATGTCGTTGAGAATAGGTTTAGGAAGTTCATTTGTCGGGGAGAATCAAAGAGTTAAAGTTAAGTTTAGGGAGACAAGTAACTAAGTTTAAGCATACATAAAGCAATCTTATGCTAAGGCATCAAGTTGCACAAAAGGCATAGCATTATGTAGCATGCAAACAACATGTAAGCACAAAGGTATAAGGATCTTTCTATGAGGTTCATGCAACTATAGTCTAGGTCACCATTTCTAATAACCTAAATCCCTATAGTTATGGGCTCTGATACCAATCTGTCACACCCCAACCTTGACGGCGGAAACGTCGAGATGTGAGGGTTACGATTGTTCACAGCCACATAACGCTATTTATTAAATCCAAATATATTAATCACAAGATTCAATTGTAACATTACAAGCAAAAGTTTCAACAAAGAATACATCATGTACAAATGTTACAAATAACATGATCATCCATTTTATCTCTAGGTCCAATCCTAGATGTAATAAGCTTCAAAGAGTAGAACACAAACTTGGGGTATACTTGAAACATGTTAAAACTAAAAGGTCAACATAAAAATGTTGGTGAGCATTCCATAGTTTTCAATACATAAGTATATAATAGATGGCAATTCAAGTCATAAGTTAGTGAATAAAGTGATTAGGGATGTTATGAACAATGCAACAATCAAACCTCGACAAAGTTTTACAAGTCTCAAACGTTTACAAGATTATACGATCAGCTAAGTGTACTTGGATCAACCAAAGCAGGCTTGTCTGGCCCATAGATCTATGACTTCGCTGGGCTAGCAATAGTTAATGATTGTACATATAACGCCATAACATGGTAACCACAAAAGTTCAACTAACCATAACTTTACAAGATGAATTGCCATAGGTTTACAAGTCTCAAATAAGTTTACAAGTGCAATGATAATAAGTTAACATGTTTCACCCCAAAGTGTGAAAATAAGCAAAAAAAAGGGGTATGGAGATACTCACATTGATATATGCATTTCAAGATGATATAAAAGATTAAAAGATAATCCAACGTATCCATTACAAGACACCTAAACATGCATGAATATACCAAGATTAAGGTTTATAATAAGATTAACGTTCAATAAGAATTAGGGTTTTGATAGAATTAAGAGGTTTTTAATAAGTAGTAAATTTATAAAGTAATTATCTACATTTTTAATTCCATTAGAGGAATTATATACATTTAAGTATTTTAGAAATGGATTTAAAGTATGATAATGGATAAGGTTAAGATATACATAACACTTTACGATTATCTAAGATTAATTAGTATAACGCATTGATCAATGGCCAATTATTAATCTACACAATTTGTTAAAGTATATTTTGCAAGAGATAATATTTGTATATAATTTGTGCAATTATGGAATATATACCCTCTACAATTATCGATATAGTGTTCATAATCATTTTAATGATTTTTAATTTATTGATTGAAGTCCATAATTATATAAATAGTTTATTATTTTAAAAGAAACTCATTTAAATATATAAACTTAAATACACATAAAAGGATATTTAAGTTTTAAAAGAGTACATTTTGACCAATAATAATTTACTATTTATTAAAACCTATTTTAATATAAATAATTCAAAAATAATCTTTGTTTAAAATGTCTTATTAAATAATATTTTTAATTACTTAAATTTAGAAAAATTATAGAAAATTATTTGATGCCTTAAAAATATTTAAAGGTTATAAAAACATTCTTTTTATATTTATTAGAAATTTTCTAAAATTGATTTAAGGCTGAAAAAGCCATTTTAAAAAAATATGGGGGTGGCCGGGTTTCGAACCCGGGACCTCCAACTTAGCATGAGATGACTGAACCGGTGAACCAAGGCATAGAGCCGCGGTATCACCCGGTTTTTAAACTATAAAACATAGTTTCCGAAATCCCCAATTTTTTCCCAAGAACCCTAGAGTGTTCTTGGATCAAATTGAAGCACCAAACGATCTAGTGGATGTTAATAACCATGGGACTTATGTTCCCCATGTATAATCGAGTGTTTAGGCATGTGCAATTACCAGAAAGAATGACAAATCGAGAGTGTGAGATAGAGATATAGCCGCGACTTGAGGGTTGAATTCGTTCGATGAGTAATCACTGGTGAAAACCAGATTAAACTTGTGCGAACCTTTGTGTGATGCTCGCGAATCTAAGCCCTCAATCAATTTGAGGTATTAATGCCTGAGAACTAGGTTCGATTAAGGTACGGTGGTGGTGCAAGTTGGTGTTTGAAATCGATGAGGTTGTTTGTTTCAGGAGGAATTGAGAGTTGTTATGATTTAGAAACAGATAAACGTTCTATTAGGTCGAATTAATTTGGTCATTATCAGTCCTAAATGTTTGAACGGTTCTGCGTGTTTTATGGTATCGGTTACTCACTCGATTGAGTTTGTAACCAATGTTTCAATGCGTTTAATTGATGTATACAAGTTCGAAACACATGCTAGGAAGAATGGGGAGCGATTTGGGATCACGAATCGATCAAAATTGGTGGTTTTGGTGTCGCCGGAGTTGTGGCCGGAGACATGGACCGGCAAAGGCAGGGCCGACGGGTGGGGGGTTGGATTTTAAAACATTTACATTCTGGCCCCTATTGTTTTCAAAGTTATTATTTTATGTCAAAACTATTAAAATAAAGTTTCAAGAATTACATTTTGCATCCTAAAACATCCTAACTTAATTTAAGTAGTAAAAGCATTTATTTTATAAAATATTTATAATATTTAATATATCATAGTAAGACTTTTTTTTTAAATTTAGTTATTTATTTCAAAATGATAAATGAAACTTCACAACTTTATAAAACTTTATTTTATTATAAATTGTTTAAATGAAATAAAAATTAAATAAACCAAATTTTTAATATTGATTAAACTATACATTCAAGGCATTTGATTCATCAAAAATAAATAAAATAATTTTAAATAATAAATTTTCCATCGTATAAAAGTTCAAATTGGGTTCGGGTTTGGAAATTTTAACTTGGAAAAATGACGGATGTTACATTGCACAAAACGCATCCCTAAATAGATAGCATCATGTGACATGCAGCAATAAGTATACACAAGATTATAAGGATTTTTCTATGAGGTTCATGCATAAACTATAGTCTAGGTCACAGTGTATAATAACCTAAATCCCTATAGTTATGGGCTCTGATACCAATCTGTCACACCCCAACCTTGACGGCGGAAACGTCGAGGAGTGAGAGTTAAGATCGTTCACAGCCACATAACGCTATTATTAAATCCAAAAATATTATTCATAAGTTTCAAAGGTAATATTACAAACATAAGTCTCAAATAAAGAAAACATAACAAGCTTATTCATTTATTTAACTAGGTCCATTCCTAGGTGTGAACAACTTCAAAAATGGCGATCAAGCTTGAGTATTTCCTCAAACATGTTAAAAATAAAATGTCAACATAATGTTGGTGAGATTTCCATAGTTTTCGATACATAAGTATATAAAAGATGGCAATTCATGTTGTAAGTTAGAGAACAAAGTAACTAGGGATGTAAGACAGAATGCACAATCAAACCTCGATAAAGTTTTACAAGTCTCAAACGTTTAAAAGTATATACGATTAGCTAAGTGTACTTGGATCAACCAAGCAGGCTTGTCTGGCCCATAGATCTATGACTTCGCTAGGCTAGCAATAGTTAATGATTGTACATATATTCGACATTACATGGTAGCCATAAAGTTCAGCTAACCACAACATACAGGTGAAATGCCATAAATTTACAAGAATCAAACGTGTTTACAAGTGCAAAGTTTATAAAGTAACATGTTTCACCCGAAAGTGTAAAAATATAAAAAGGGGTATAGAAATACTCACTTGATCAAATAAGTATAGATTGACGATTAATAAGAAATGTAATAAGCAGTGACCCAATGTAGTTCTTCACAAGGCACCTAAAATTATATATATATATATATATATATATATATATATATATATATATATATATATATATATTTACAAGGTTAAAGTTCAATTATAATAAGTTTAACGAAATAATAAGGACTAGGGTTTTAGATGAATTTGGGCATTATTATATGTACTTTTAAAAAAATATATTCTTTATAGGTTTAAATATAAAGCAGGAGGAATTGGATCGTTCATAAATTTTAAAGTTTAAATATAATATTTGAGTAATTATTTGAAATAAGCATGAGTTGATCAATATTATGTAAGAAGAAACATTTAGACCAACAACAATTTATTAATTGTTATTTAAACTCCATTTTATACGAAATTATTTCAAAACGCTCTTTGTTTAAAATGTTAAAAATATTTGTTTAATTAAACTTAAAAAGAAAATTACAGAAAATATTTGGTGGGTTTTAAAAATATAAGAAGTTTATAAAGGTAATGTTTATATTTTTTAGAAACATTTCTGAAATTTATTTAAGGCTAAAAGCCTTTAAAAAAATAAATGAGGTTGCCCGGGTTCGAACCCGGGACCTCATGTAGGGGAGGCGAGTGACTTAACCAATAGACCAGGGCCGCAGCCGTGGTTATTGTTGGTTTCGATTTGTTATAAACCCAATTCAAAAGGTTTCCCCCATTCTCAAGAACCCTAGAACCATCTTGAATCAAATTGAGCCCCAAATCGATGTTATCAATCGAATTAAGTTTGGGGCTTTTGTTTCCAAAGTGAAATCGAGTTTGTATATTAGTTTAATTAGCCAGTTGAATGTGGATTCGAGATAAACACGACGAAGCACTAACCGCGCCTAAGTCTTGATTCGATTTGTGGGCAAACGATGATGAACATCTAATTGGATTCGTGTGAAGCTTCGGATGGTATTCAGGTTTCAAAGCCCCTTACCAATTTCAAGTCAAACTGTTCAGAGGTTGGGTTTCGATCGAGTTGCAGGTCGTGGAAAAAGAGAGAGTCGAACAAGGTGAATCTGTGGGTTTCAGGTGTAATTGAGATGGGTAATAGTTTAGGTGTAGTTAGATGATCGTGTAAGCTCAATTAATTGGATTATTATTAGTGTTTAATGGTTGAACGGCTATACGATTATGAAAGTTTCGGTTATTCGATCGTTGGACTTTGTAACCGAGGATTAAATGTGTTTAATGCTTATCATCGGTTTCGAATCATACCCATGAAGCTATCTGGTCGATTTGGCATCGAAATGGGGACGTTTAGGGGTCTTTGGGACCTCGCCGGCGCTTGGCCGGAATTTGGCCGGAGCCAAGGCCGGAAAGTCGAGGTTGAAGATAGGCGGGAGGGTTGGGTTTGTAAATTAAAAATTTACACTTTGGCCCCTCGAACTTTGAGTTGTTATTATTTTATGCAAATAATATTCTTTTAAAGTTTATAAATTGACAAAACAACCCCTAAACTTAATTAACTTTAAGTTTTAAACATTTTTCTTTATTTTAAGTTTAATAACTTTCATAAATTATTATTATTATTATTTCTATTATTGTTATTATTATTATTTAAGTATTATTATTATTGTATAACTTACTTGTCTTTTATTGTTAATATTATTATTGCTAAAATCATTATTATTATTGTTACTTATTTATTAACATTATCAACTTTCAAATTAAGAAAATTAAAGACAAATTAAAAACAATAAGCATAAGTAGCCCAAAAGTTTAATAAATGCCATCAATAGTCTTTACAAGAATTAACGACGTTAACTTTTAATTTAACCAAAAATTCAAGATGTTACACAGCTGAATCTACATGAGTCCCCCCACACCAGTGGGACTCACCTCAGTTTGGCTTTGCTGATGGCAGCTAGAAAGTAGAGGTCTCTTCAGGCTAAGTTGATCCTTAGATAGGTGTTGTGGATCAACATAATGGCCTTGAAGAGACATGATCTCTTCATCAGTACATATCAGAAGGTCAGTAGAGGATATAACAGCTATACCAAATGACCTGGGACCTTGATCAATGTCTAATGGCATTGAGCCTATGATGGGGCTGTCCCTTTTTGGCTACTCAGGAGAGTATAGAGACTCACCCTGAGGGTTTTCAGCTAGGGTTTGGGGCTCATGGGATTAAGACTGAGGAGACTCAATACCCATATTGAGGTCAATTATGAAGGAAGGTGGGACCTCAGACTAAGTGGGAGCGGAGCCCATGTTTCCACTCTAGCCTTTTTGGATTGAACAAGGGGGACTTGTTCAATCAGAGGAGATTGAACAAGGGTTTGTTTGGATCGTCTCTGATATGTAATTTTGATGGGGGTGGTAAGGTAGATTTGGCATTGTGAGGGTTATTGCTTGTGTGGGTTCATCACATGTGGGGTTAACATGGATGTCACTAGGAGCCATTGGCTAAATCATACCCGGCCTCATGTGAGGGACAGGTAGAGCAGCTACACAGACAAGCATACTCTGGTCCAGCTCACAGTTAAGTATGTGCTGGATAAACCTGGGATACATGTAAAATGTCTCCCTTTGAAGGTTTGCCATTAGGTTGTTTAGCACAAATTTTGAGTAGTTGAAGTAGAGGCCTTTTACCGACCCGTGAACTAGGCACCCTGGTTCATAGGGAATTTGATCCCATCCCCCAGACTTGTTTGACAAGCAGTGAAGGACTATGTGAAGTAGGAACTTCCAATTATAGGAGAAATTAAACTTGTACACAGTTGACCTGCTCACATCACCACCATATCCCATCTAGGTATATGTGTCATCCAGGTCTGATTTGGGGAATTCCGTAGGTGGCTTCATCATGAAGCTCTAGATGTTCCCTGGTGATTTATTCAGATATGATCAATTCTTGACCACAAATGCTTGACCTAATAACCCTAACTCCGTTCAGGGCTTCAATCTAACCGTTTTCCCATAATTCTGCCATGTGATTCGAGTAAACGATGGGGTTAACAGTTAGGGCAGTGTAGTATGTGGATTGGGTAAGAAAGGAGATGATTTTAGAGAAGTCAGCATCCTTCGAAGAGTCCAGGAGTGCGACTTGGTTGTGTTGAGGGTTTCGTGCCATTTTAGGGAAAGGTGTAGAAGAAATGAGTTTGATTTTGGGTAGATTGAAGACGAAGGAAGCTTTGGGCAGTAAAATTGGTAAAAAGATTAAATAAGTGAGTCGGAAGTATTTAAATGGGTGAAAATGGCGGATGGATAAGGTGAAGTGATGGTTTGGGGTATGATGTGACAAGGGCGGTAAGGTTAAATTCATTTAAAATATTTTGACATCATTAATAAACTCTTTGCCTTTTACAGAGTGGGGCCCAAAAGATTTCCGTTACACAGTAAAGCTTTCTTCCGAGGGTAAAAGTTTTTCCGAGAGTAGTTTCTTCTTCCGAAGTCAAACTTACTTCCGAAGGTAAACTCTATCTAAGGATAAATTTACTTCTGAGAGTAAGAAGGTCTTCCGAATGAAGAAATTTTGCAAGCTTCAGAAGTAGATTTGATATTCCATCAAACTAAGTTGGAAGATAAAACTAAGTTGAAGTAAATTTTCTTCCGAGACTTAAAAACTCTTTGGAAGATAAAACTAAGTTGGAGAAATTTTTCTTCGGAAGATAAATAAGATATCTTCCGAGGGTTAATTTCTCTTCGGAAGAACTCATACTTAACAAATTTGGAAGAGATACTTTTTGTAACATGGCTTAGATTTTATTGACAAAGACAAGACACATATTGAAAAGGTTTTCAAATGAGATGGAATAATCAATGTTATCATCCCAATAGCCGTAATAAGATACTTAAATCTTTCTTCATCAAATGCTTTGGTGAAAAAATCAACATATTGTTCATTTGAATCAACTTTGACTAGTTTAATCAGATTTTTCTCATGAATATCTCTAATGAAATGATACCTGATGTCAATGTTCTTTGTCTTGGAGTGCAACTGGATATTCTGTAATGGAGATAGCACTCTTGTTGTCAATGTGGATAGGAGTGCTGATGAAGTTGAATCCATAGGCTATCATATGTTTTTCAATCCATAGCAGATGAGTACAACAACTAGCAGCTGCAATGTATTCAGCTTCAGCAGTAGATGTTGAGACACGAGATTGCTTTTTGCATTACCATGAGATGTTCCTTCAACTAAGAAATTGACATCCTCCTGATGTTGATTTCTTGTTGATGTTGCAGCCACCATAGTCACTATCAGTGTAGCCATAGAGATTGAAGTTGGAGTTCCTTGGATACCAGAGACCGAGTTTAGGGACTCATTTGAGGTATCTGAGGATTCTCTTGGCAGCAAATAGGTGAGACACCTTTGGAGCAGCCTGATATCTTGCACATATGCATGTTGCAAACATGATATCAAGTCTACACTTGCTGTGAGATATATCAGAGATCCAATGATTGCCCTATATTGATGTTGATCAGTATCCTCCCTCTTAGAGTCAGGACAAAGATTATCATTTTCGGGTATAGGAGTCTTGGCTGGCTTACAACCTTTCATATCAAATCTCTCTAAAATGTCATTGACATATTTAGATTGATTGATGAAGAACCCTTCCTTCATCTGTTTAACCTGAATTCCAAGGAAAAAGTCCAATTTTTCTAAGGAACTCGTCTCAAATTTCTTCTTCATTATGCTCTCAAAGTCTTTGCACATTTGGTCATTTGAGGAACCAAATATGATGTCATCTACATAGACTTGTACGAGCAAAATGTCTTTCCCAGACTTTCTTATGAATAAAGTCTTGTCAATGGTACCTCTTGTGTAACCGTTCTTCAATAGAAACTGAGACAAAGTCTCATACCACAGCCTAGGTGCCTAGTGCAGCCTATAGAGAGCTTTATCCAGTTTGCACACGTAGTTGGGGTGCTATGGGTCTTCAAATCTTGGAGGCTGGCACACATAGACTTCCCTATCTATATCCCCATATAGAAAAGCACACTTGACATCAAGCTGGTAGACAGTAAAATTCTTGGATGCCACATAAGCAAGAAAGATCCTCATTGCCTCAAGTCTTGTAACAGGTGCAAAGACATCATTGTAATCAATTCCTTCCTCTTGAGCGTATCCTTGAACTACCAGTCTTGCCTTGTTCTTGACGATCAAGCCTCTATCATCTCTCTTGTTTCTGAAAACCCATTTGGTGCCTATTGGTACTTGACCAGATTGTAGCGGACATAGGTTCCAAACCTTTTGTCTTTTGAATTGAAGCAATTCCTCTTGCATCGATTCAACCCAGCTACTATCTTTCAAGGCTTCTTCTACCTTCTTGGGTTTCATCTGAGATAGAAAGCATGAGTACAGGCAGACATTCCAATCGTGAGTTTGTCTCCTTGTTCTCACACCTTCAGAGACATCTCCAATGATGTTTTCAACTGGATGAGTGTTGTGAATTCTGAGCCTAGGGATCACATCCAGTTGCATGGATAGGTCCAGAATGGAAAAGTTTGGCTCAAGGTTTTGAACACCAGGTCCAGCTGATGTTTCACACTCATTCAATAAGGACTGATTGAATGAAGGAGAAACAACATCAGTATTAGTTAGTTGTGAAGCAGAATTAACAGTTACCTGTTCCTTCAAAGTGCTACTTTCTTCAGCTTGGTGTTGTACATTGTCATTGGATGAGTTTTGAGGCTCACTTTGTTGACAACTTGTTGAAGCTCCACTGGTTCCTGAGATAGCTATGCTATTAGATCTGCCAATTATGGGAGCTTGATTTTCAGTAACTCTTGGAGAACTTGGTGAAGTCTGGGTAATTCAAATAGCTGGACACATCAAAATCACTTTGGGTACCTGTTCCAACTGAAACATTCTCACAAGAGGGTATAGAATAGTTTGGAAACAATTCTAAATTAAAAATATGATCAGGGTCATTCCCCTAACACAAGGAGTGTGCTCATTAACAACAATGTTGGATGATTCCTCAAATTGTTGATTTTTAATGTTATACTCTCTATATGCAATAGAGGTAGAGGAATATCCAACAAAGATAGCATCATCTCACTTTTCAGCAAATTTTTGCCAAATTGTCCTTTGTGTTAAGTATGGTACACCTGCTGCCAAAGGACCTAAGAAAGCCAATGGACGGTGGCCTCTTGTTCCATAGCTCATAAGGGGTTTTTCCATGTGGCTTAACTACAAGAACCCTGTTCTGCATATAGCATGTAGTGTTGACTGGCTCTGCCCAGAATGTTAGAGCCAGCTTTGAATCAGTTAACATAGTTTGAGCAGCCTTAATAAGTGTCCTATTTCTCCTCTCAGCAACACCGTTCTTGAGGAGTTCTAGGAGCACTGTATTGTCTGGCAATCCCTTTTCAGTTACAAAATGAGTCAAGAACTTGATTCTTAAACTCAGTCCCTTGATCACTCCTAATTATCATAACCTTGTGATCAATTTGATTTTCTATATTAAGAATAAAAGATTTTGAAATTTCAATTGTTTCATCTTTAGTTCTTAAAAAGAATACCCATGTGAATCTAGTAAAATCATCAATAATCAAAAGGCAGTATGATTTCCTTTCAATGCTCATTATACTTGTGGGACCAAATATATCCATGTGAAATAAGTGTAATGGAGTGGTAATAGAGTTAACTTCTTTGGATTTATGAGATGCCCTATGTTGCTTTCCTTTCAGACATGCAACACAACTATCTTTGCAGAAAAATTCCTTACGCCATGTACAAAGTTATTTTTAACCAATTTGTTCATGGTTTTGAAATTAACATGACACATTTGTTTATGCCATAGAGTTGACTCATCACCATCAGCTTTGGAAAGAAAGCATGATACTTCACCCAGTGGGGAAGAACTGTTCATATCCAGCTTGTACATATCCCCTTTCCTGGGAAATCTAAGAAGCACCAAAACCTGAGGAATTGTCATCCCGGGTTTGAGGATAATGCACTCATGTTCTATGAAAAGCATTTGGTGCTTTTGATCACCGAATTGAGAAACACTTAAAAGATTGTGTTCAAGTTGTTTGGCAAATATTACTTTCTCGACTTTTAAATTCCCATTGGATATACTCCCTCTGCCAGAAATATATCCTCCGGTCTCACCTCCAAATTGAACAGGACCTCCATCAAAATGTTGAAATTGTTGAAGAAAAGATCTGTTCCCAGTCATGTGTCTGCAGCATCCACTATCTACAATCCATACATTTTCATTCTTATCATATGGATGTCCCGGCACATAAGGTGAAAAGGTTAGTTTTTATTGGAAACCCAGGCCTTGTTGGTCTTGGGCTCTTCTAATGATGATGACATAATTGAACCAAAATGTATACATGAGGGTTCAATAGATGTCTGTGAAGAAGAAGGTTGGGCTGCAACATCTTGTCTGATCTTCCATTCCATCCCTTGGCTGATCAGTTTAGATGAGCTTGTTGAAGCTTGAGCAGTATTGCTGCTTCCGAGGCTTCTTTTTTCTAGGAAAAAGCTTTCATCACCTTTTTTTCTGAAGCAGTCTTCTTCTTGGAAGGTTTCAAAGGAACTCTTTTGTTCTTTTGAATTTTCTTCGGCTTATCTTCCAAAGCTATTTTCCCTTCGGAAGAATGAGTTTCTTCCGAAAGCAACTTTGCTTCGGAAATAAGCTTTCCTTTCCTCATCACTTGAGCCATGTGATATGGTCCAAATATGAAACCCTCCTTGACTCCTTCTTTCTAAACATTATTTGCGTAATGCGTGCTTGCATGATTGTAGTAACAATCTTTAGCCATATGGTTTTGCAGACCACATATTATGCATGCAATGTTAATCTTTGTGGGATGTGAAGACTATTGTTTTTTGCATTTCTTGTCTTCACCAACAGTCTTCCCCTTTAACTTCTGATCCTTCAGCAGGACAAAAGTGTTGGTACTACACTCCTTTCCTAGATACGAGTTTCCAACCACCTGGAATCCGGCTGAAATAAACACTCCCTTTTGTTTTGGGTCGGTCTTCAGCTTGGACTCAGCCACTTTCTTGGCAGTTTTTCTAGCTGCCTTAGCTCTGTTTCTTCTGGCTTTGGTGGTTAGGGGTTGATCATCATTGGTGGGAATGGGTTGTTTTACCTGGTCCTTCCCTATGATGATCTCCATAGTTGCATCATTCTTCAAGTCATGGGAAGGTGGGTCAGCAGATGGAACCTCTTGCTCTTTAGTCCTATGATGGAGTGCAGATAGTATATATATTTTGATGAAGATTTATTGCACAGATTCAGTTTTAATTGGTTATTACTAATACTAAACCACACACACAAAAGGCAGTGTACCTGTCGTGTGGTAATATAGTGTTGGTAAGAACCGAGTATCAATCCGTGGACACACCTAGCCTACTCAACAAACTTGATGTTTGACTATCAGATTTGGTTTTTGTTAAAGAAAGTGATAACTTGCATTTGGAAAGATTTTTAGGGTTTAAAAATAAACAATAATAGAAAGAAAGTAAACTAAGATTTGAAGCGTTTGGATTTAAAATCAGAGAATAAAAGTTATCATCCTAATTAGACTCCACTTATGTAATTGTGATGAATTGGTGATGTGATTTAAAGATATTGATTAATGTAATTATGTTAATGTTTATAAAGATGAGCTGGCACGATTTCTCGTCTATCCTGCTGCCGTAGTGACTTGATCCTGTCAGGCTGAGTTTACTGCTCAGATCAAAGCCCTAGTAATGTAGGTGAATCTTTTGTGTCCTATTTGACATACGATTTCTGAAAACATAACTTAATGTTAAAAAGAGAGTTGATCAGGTTCCTTCCTAACATACCATTAATTTTAGAAATTCGTAACAATTACTGAAGTTTCCAAACTAATAAAATGGAACCCGCAAATGATCAGAAAGTTAATATGATATGATTTCTAATAACCATTTCTAGTTCATTAGCCATGGATTTATTATGAAGACCGGTTTCGCGAATGAAAGTTAATCATACGGTTTTCAACCTTGTATGACAATCACAATCACAAACCATAAATTTATAACTTTCCGTTCAAATGTAGATGCTACCCATCAATAGTTTCTTCAAGACCACCATAACATTAACATAATATTTATCACACCATTAGTTCATCACAAATTACATAAGTTTCATCCGATTAGGATGATAAAGAGTTTAGCTCATAATGAGCTTTAACATAACAACAGATAACAAAGAAGATAGATAAGTGATCATCGGTGAAATGGAACAATCAAACTGATAATCCACAATGGATGACGTTTAGACGATCCCAAGCTTCTTCCAAGTGTTGTATACACCTCCCGAGCCTCCAAAGATCTTGAAGTCTTGATTTCCGAGAGAATTCTGCAGAGTAACTCTCCCACTAAAGCTTTCCAAAAATGGTGAGCTTAGGCTTCTATTTATAGGCTTTCCGGAGTGTTTAAGCACGGCCCCGTGCTAGTACAATGCTTACGAAAGTTGGTCGGCTCGTACATGCAGGTTGTGTCGGGCACGGCCCCATGCTAAATGGGGCACGACCCCGTGTTGGAGGTGGGGCACGGCCCCGTGCCTCAAGGGGCACGGCCAAGTGTTTACTTTTAGGGAACAGTACTTTTTGTCCTGTCAGATGTCCAAGCACGGGGGTATGTTAATTTAGCACGGGGGTGTGTTTCTGGCAAGGCATGGGGGCGTGCTTAATGAGGCACGGCCCATGCTTGGAGTCCAAAGCTCGGATCACTTCAATTTCATGTTAAATATACTCCTTTTGTCCATCTTGCCCTTTTAAACACCTGAAAACACAATTTAACACTTTTAAGTACATTTTCATCATTTTAAGGAAGATATTAAGGAATAATTGATGTGCTTTTGATAGGATTTTTATGTATAATTTGGAGCACATCAAACATCTCCACACTTGAACTTTGCTTGTCCTCAAGCAAAAATCACTTAAAATGACAATTCCACCAAAAACCAAATAATTTAAATTATAAACATGTCTTTCGAGAAATACGCAAGTAAATATTATTTTCATCCAAATATAAATATTTTAAGCACATGTAAAATGATATCCTAGCAAGCAATAGGTTGGTTAGTAAAGATTATTATCATGTAAAAATCCACACTTCTCACAAGATGCACTCACACTCGGCTAAATATATGGAGTCATAATCAAGATTAAGTATGAGTAATACACTCAATTGCCTAGTATGAATTCATGTGAAATCATATGCTTGTTAAGGGATCAAATCTCCACCTACTTAGATATTTACTTGCATAAATCATTAGGTCTTTGATGGGTTGTAACTTGGCTTGGGCTCGGGTATGGAATATTTGGAAAAAGTGGCTAATTGCTAAAGACGACGGTCTTGGCTTATTTTTCTAACATAAACTACAAGGAAATCAATAAAGGTTCCCTATACAATACTTCAAGCTAGAAGGGATATGCTAGCTTGAGGACTCGTTTAAGGTCAGATTGTCAAGACCGTATTTTGCTTTCAAGAATCGCACTTCATCTTTTACCCGAAGATACACAAAACTTTCCTTTCTCAAGGATCGTTCGGCTTGAAGCCTAATAGCACCCAATCGGATTAATTCAGTGTATTCGTATTGAGATTCAGTTTGATTCTTTTTGCATTTTCCATTATGGGACCAATTTCCACAATTCGGGCATCTTTCATATCTTTTTGCCCGTCTCTTTATAGCACTTTTGGAAATCCCACAAAATGGCGGAACTTGTTCCTTTTTTCTCCATTTCTTTCTTGCGTCAAACGTGAGATTGAAAATTTGTTCGCGGATTTCCGGGGGAAGTCCCGGTTTTGCGTGATGAAGGCAACAAAGCAAATTGAAATCAAAAGAATGCATTCCAGTTCTTTAAGGTCTGCCGGTCAAAGACCATTTTTTTTATAAGCCAAAAACGTGTCTTTAACGAAAACGGGTTTTGTTGAAGGCTTTTTGGTTAAGTGACTTGGTGACTCGGGTGATGGAAAGATAAAAACGTTTAAGCTCAACGGGGCTAACTAGGGTTGTTGTTCGGGTAAGGAAAATTAAAGACAATGGTTGGGGCTTGAATGGTTAAGGTTTCCTAGTGCCTAACTCATTTTTATGCAGCAAATACTAATTAAGGTCTTGAAATGTTAACCCAAAGCAAGTTTTAATCACACGTATCATATGGCACCCTCAATTAAATCCAGAATGAAAGTAGAATTGCAATTTGCAAAAGCTTGTTTAAGGCTAAAAAATAAACTCACATACGGATGGAATTGGGTAAAAGTGTTTCATTTTACATGATTAAATATTTTACTAGATTATTGCTTTTAAGGATATCACAAAAAAAAACATTTTCAATTTTTATTTGGATGTCATGGATTTACTTTTTTATTTCTCGAAAACGTATATTTATAATTTGGTTTATCAAAAATTATATTAAATTATTGGTTTCTTGTCACAAAAATTACTTGGTAAGTGATCTTTTCTTAAAAATTTTAATTTGAACCTTTTTAGCAAAGTCAAATGCATTACTCCCATCCCCACACTTAAAATTCACATTGTCCTCAATGTGATTAACATATTCAAGATCGAGAAAGGGTAATGAAATAACTCCCCTAAAAATGATGAATTTTTCACTTGTGTTTGGTTGCCCTCGCATTGTTAGAATCCTCGGTATCACCTGAAATGTCACCAATTTATTGAAAGCATTAAAATCCTAAACACACAAAATAAAAACAAAACGACATAAATTAAAAGATAGATTGGCACAAAACAACTGTGCCGGGGCCCCGAAATGATTTCAAGGGCTTTGTGGTGGGATATCCCCCCACTCGTGGTACATTCGGTTTCTGATGTACGTGACATCATTGCTCATGTCATCGACTCGGGAGTGCAGATTTTCGACTCGGTTGAAGGCTCGTTGGGCATATTCAAATGATCGCCTTGCATGGTCGCTGGTGGTTTGGATTGACTCATAAAGGTCTAACATGGTTGGGAATTCCCTTGTACGTGAACTTGAAGATCCAGCTCCGGCTCCTTCCGGCTGTATCGGCATGTCGAGGTCCATGATAATTTCTTCGGGATCCGCCGGATCCCAGATTTGTCCCTTCTTATCCATGAATCTCGGCTGCCCATTTGGTAGGCTTGTCACCATGTACATACTTGTACAAATGCTCAAGTCTAACAGTCCCAGCATCACTCCTACGGTTCCCTTAGTGTTATAACCATAGCTTTCTTATAAGTTCAAAATCCAGCTTCCTCCAAACATGGGTGTTGGAGCACCTGCAATCGCATTCCTGGCAAAAAGATTAGAAAACAAATACCCAATATTACATGGCAACAGATTAACCATACAATATAAAATAAACAAGTCCCTCAAATTAACAACTCCCTCGCTTTGACCACTAGCTGTTATGGAATGACTGAGTAACCGATGAATGTATCGCACCAGCGGGTCTCGTATCTGACTGCTTTTTGTTTTGCTCGAGTTGAACCCTCCGGTTCCAATCCGCTCGCAAAATGCTTTCCTCATTGCACCACTTTCCGCGTCTTTACTTTCCTCGTCCGGGAAGGTATGATACGCCGGCATTCCAGATATTGCCTCCTCCTCCATTTCTTGTTCCGTGTATATTCCAAGATAGACACCGAACAAGGCAATGGATGTTTTATGCCAATTCCCAGCTAGTCTGAATGAAACTGCACTATCATCCCAAGGGTCAGAGTCTTTCATGCTAAATTTAAAAGATGCTAAAAATTCAAGAGTTAGTTCATAAACGGAAGGTCTATTTTGTGAGAATAAATGTTTCCACTGAACACTTAATAAATTATTATATCTTTCTAGCTGTCCGACTGCCGCTAGTGTTTCTTCATCCACTTGTAAGTGGGATCTTTCGACCCTTTGTAGCAATCTTTGAAGTCTATCATGACACCATCTCTCGCGGCTCCCTTCAAAATGTAAGTAGGGATGATCCATGATCCTTTTGATCAATTACTCTTGCAAGAACACTTGAAAAGATGAAAGAAAAATGGAAAACAAGATGGAATTGAAGGTGGATACGACTTTGCAGGCAAATGAGTTCGGTTTTTAACATGCAAAATTGATGGGAAACAAGACAAAATGCTGAAAAATGTCAGGTGGTGTCATGTCTTGTCGAACACGGGGGCGTGCCTCTTTAAGCACGGGGCCGTGTTCATGTGTTGGTGTTTGATTTCCGTCTTTTGTTGTTCCGTTTTTCAGTTTCGCGCATTATGTAATTTTCCCGGTTAAGTTTTATCACTTCCAAATCATCAGAAAAGATACGAAAATAGTCCTATAGTTAAATAACACAAGCCAAATTGAAAATTACATTTCCTAGGGTCCTACGGTTGTACGATACGTTAAAATTCGAGAATCTGAAACAGGAGACTCTTTAACGCGCAACAGCGCACTTAACACATCACGGAATGATTCTAAAGAAACCTCCACACATTTCGTGTGGAAGGTTCGGCATGGGATAGTGAGAAGTGCGATTGCTCAATTCCGCAAGCTGCCGGTTAATGGAAATGAGTTCCTCGCTCATCTGTTGAACTTTTTGGATAAGTTCAGCTAAGCGTTGGGAAGCAACGAGGTTCATTTCACTCAATTGCTTGATTAGTTCATGCATTTTGAAGAAATATTCTTGAGTCGTCGGCTCTCGCGTTTCAGAACGCGGTTTCTTCGCAGGATTCCAGTTTGAGCTTTCGTGACTTGATTCTTTCATTTTTTCAAACGTTTTTAAGCAGGAATAAGTGTGATGAAAGAATGGAACAAGTGTGGTATTTATACACAGGTCGTGAAAATTGAACACGGGGGCGTGCTTGGCTAGGCACGACCCCGAGCTTGTCAGAATTCGTCTTAAATTCGACCTGCAACGTTCCAGAGTCGTCAGCGGAGATCGTGGAAAAATTTTGTCAGAGACACGGGGGCGTGCTTGATGAGGCACGACCCCGTGCTTGTACTTGTGAAGCCCTAAAAATTGCTAAAAAGTGAGAAAAATTTATGTACACGTGTCGCGTTTAAGTTTCAGGTCTTCGGCATGACCCTTCCCTACACTTAGTTTTCGTCGGGGCGGAGGTGTAATTCCTCCGAAGGAATCTTGGTTGGTCCGTCATTATACGGTTTCAAACGATGACCATTTACTTTGAAACTTAAACCTGTGTGGTTATAAATTTCAATGGCATAATTCGGAAACACGTTTTTGATCGTATAAGGTCCAGACCAACGTGATTTCAATTTTCCGGGAAATAAATGTAAACGAGAGTTATACAGTAAGACACGTTCTCCCACATGAAATCGTTTTGTGCTCTTTAATCGAGCGTCGTGGAATTTTCTTGTCTTTTCTTTGTAAACCCTAGCGCTTTCGTACGCTTGTTCCCTCAATTCCTCTAATTCTTGAATTTGTAGGAATCGATTCTGTCCTGTAAGGTCTTGGTCCAGGTTTGCTGCTTTAAGTGCCCAAAAGGCCTTGTGCTCTAGTTCTACAGGTAGATGACACGACTTCCCATAAACTAGTTTGAACGGTGTTGTGCCGATGGGAGTCTTATAGGCTGTTCGAAAAGCCCATAATGCATCATCTAACTTGGTAGACCAGTCCTTGTGATTTTGACCTACAGTTTTCTCAAGGATTCGTTTGATACCTCGGTTAGTGACTTCGGCTTGCCCATTCGCTTGTGGATGGTAAGTAGTTGTAAAGCGATGGTGAACTCCATAACGTGCCATTGCTCTTTCAAGCTGATTGTTACAGAAATGAGTTCCTCGGTCACTAATAAGAGCTTTGGGGGCACCAAAACAAGAAAATAGTTTCTTAAGGAATTTGACAACATTCCTGGCATCATTAGTAGGCAGGGCTTGAGCTTCAGCCCAATTTGAAACGTAATCAACTGCTACCAAGATATAACGATTGCCAAATGACACCGAGATGGCCCCATGAAATCGATTCCCCATATATCAAATACCTCGCATACTTGAACTGGTTTCTGAGGCATCTCATCCCGTGTTGAGATATTGGTTGCTCTTTGACATGCATCACAGGTGCGTACCATGTTATGAGCATCTTTGAAGATCGTGGGCCAGTAAAATCCAGAGTCGAATACTTTCTTGGCCGTTAAGGTTGCTCCATGGTTTCCTCCTGTGGGTCCTTCATGACAGTGCCTTAGAATTTGTTCTGCTTCACTTCCCTATACGCATCTTCGAATGAGTTGGTCTGCACCGATTTTGAACAAATACGGGTCCTCCCAATAGTAATGTTTGATATCAGTAAAGAACTTCTTCTTTTGCTGATAAGTCATTGCTTTGAGAAGGATTCCGTTTGCTAAGTAATTTGCAAAATCAACGAACCAAGGATGTTCATCGATTGAGGATTGAATGTGCATAAGGAATTCGTGACGAAAATTGTCGTTTATTTTGGCTTCCTTAGTTTGTGAAGGACTTGAATCCTCAAGACGCGAGAGATGATCAGCCGCTAGATTTTCCGTTCCTTTCTTATCATGAATTTCGATATCAAATTCTTGAAGCAGAAGAATCCAACGAATTAATCTCGGCTTTGCATCTTGTTTGTTGAACAAATAACGAAGGGTTGCATGATCGGTGTAAACAATTGTCTTTGAAAGGATGAGATACGAGCGGAATTTGGCGAATGCGAAAACTACCGCGAGAAGTTCTTTTTCGGTGGTATGTAGTTTTCTTGTGCGTCGTTTAGGGTTTTGCTCACATAATTAATTGGGTGAAATTGCTTGTCTTTCCTATGTCCTAATACAGCTCCTACCGCGAAATCACTTGCATCGCACATGAGTTCGAATGGTAGCGTCCAATATGGGGAAACCATGATTGGAGCAGTTACCAGTCTCTCCTTAAGCAATTTGAATGCACTAATGCATTCATCAGAAAATACGAATTGCGCGTCTTTCTCCAGAAGTTGAGTCATTGGTCGAGCGATTTTTGAGAAATCTTTTATGAAACGACGGTAGAATCCTGCATGTCCGAGGAAACTTCTGATGTCTTTCACGGTTGTGGGATGTGGAAGTTTAGAAATAGTGTCGACTTTGGCTTGATCGACTTCAAGCCCCGCTCGAGAGATTTTGTGTCCTAACACTATTCCTTCCGTAACCATGAAGTGGCACTTTTCCCAATTTAAAACAAGGTTAGAGTCTTTACATCTGACCAGCATCTTTTCCAGGTTTTCAAGACATTGCTCAAATGAGTTTCCAAAGATGGAGAAATCATCCATGAAAACTTCCATTGAGTGTTCAATAATGTCATGAAAAATTGCTACCATGCATCTTTGAAATGTAGCAGGAGCATTACACAATCCAAAGGGCATTCGCCGATAAGCAAATGTGCCATATGGGCAGGTGAATGTTGTCTTTTCTTGATCTTCGGGAGCAATAGGAATTTGGAAATAACCTGAGAAACCGTCCAGGAAACGAACATTTTTTCAGACAATCTCTCAAGCATTTGGTCGATGAAAGGAAGAGGGAAGTGATCTTTCCTTGTGGCGTCATTGAGTTTGCGATAGTCTATGCAAACTCTCCATCCTGTAACCGTACGAGTGGGAATAAGCTTATTCTCGTTAGTTACAACAGTTATTCCTCCTTTCTTTGGAACAACTTGGACGGGACTGACCCAAGGCGAATCAGAAATAGGGTAAATCAAACCGGCATCTAGCAGTTTGATTACTTCTTTCTTCACTACCTCTTGCATGCTCGGGTTTAAATGTCCTTGAGGTTGAATGACAGACTTCAAGTTCTCCTCCATCAATATTTTATGAGTGCAAAAGGACGGATTGATTCCCTTGATGTCCATGATTTTTCATGCAATTGCTCGTTTGTGTGCCTTAAGCACATTGAGCAACTTGTTCTTCTCATCAATTGATAAGGCGGATGAATTATGGAAGGAAGTTGAGATGTGTTTTCAAGAAAAGCGTATTCGAGATGAGATGGAAGTTCTTTGAGCTCTAAGACTGGAGGGTCTTCGATAGAAGGTTTGGCTTTTGGTTCTAAGTCTTGCTCAATGATCTCAAATGCTTCTTGATGAAATGATGTTTGTCAACTTCAAGTTCTGGAATGATTTGGTTCTCACAGATGGGTTCGGTGATTTGGACTTCTATTAATTGAGTGTTGCAAGCTTCATTTTGAAGGGCTTCCTTCAAATGACAACTTATGATCGAATCGCAAGCATCAACGTAATAGAGTGAGTAATCATGATGTTGAGGGTGTTTCATGGATTGGCCTATATCGAAAGTTACTTCCTCCTCGTCTACTCTAAGCATGAGTTTGCCTGTACAAACATCAATGAGGGCTCGAGCAGTTGCTAAGAAAGGTCGACCTAGGATAAGAGGAACATTTTTGTCCTCATCCATGTCTAGGATCACAAAATCAACAGGAAATACGAATTTGTCAATTTTAACTAAGAGATTTTAACGATGCCCCTCGGATATTTGACAGAACGGTCAGCTAACTGGATGTTCATACGGGTAGGTCTAGGTTCACCTAGGTTTAATTTTTCAAAAACCGCTAAGGCATAAGGTTAATGCTTGCACCTAAATCAGCTAACGCATTACTGACGGAAAGATTTCCTATTAGGCAAGGTATGGTGAAACTTCCTGGATCAGTCATCTTTTGAGGTAGTTTGTTTTGAAGAACTGCAGAGCATTCCTCATTCAAAACTACGTGTGATAACTCTTCCAGCTTCTTCTTGTTTGACAAGACACCTTTTAGAAACTTACGTAGTTTGGCATTTGTGCTAAGGCCTCCACCAAGGGCAGATTGATGTGGAGTTGCTTGAAAAACCCAAGGAATTTGCCATATTATGCCTCCATTCTTTGTTGTCTCAAACGACCTGGATATGGAGGTGGTGGAACATAAGGTGGTGGTGGAACGTATTTCTTTGCTGTTTCTTCAATAACAACAGGTTGCTTTTGCTTATCACTCGCATTACTTGGAGTTTCAGTTTCTACTTCTTCAAGGATGGGTTGTAATGCGGGTGCATCACCTTGAGTGGTTTTGCCACTCCTAGTGGTGATGGCTTTGACTTGAGCGTTAGGGTTTGTCACAGTGTTGCTGGGCAAAGCTCCTTGAGGTCTTTCAGAGAGTTATTATGCTATTTGACCTACTTGGTGCTCTATGGTCTGTAATGATGCTTTGTTGCTTTTGATGTCAGCTTCATTTATTTGGAACCTCTCCTCATTTCTTCGATCAGATTTCCGGATGTACTCATTTGTGGCTTGTGTGGTTAACAACAATTTCTGCAACAAGTCTTCCATTGACGATGCTCCACGGTCTTGGTTACTACTGCTTGGACCTTGGTATGGTGGTTTCTGTTGTTGGTAAGGTGGCCTTCGGTTGAATCCAGATGATTATTGGTTATTGCCAGCATCTCTGTAATTCGAGTTCCTTCTCCAATTTGAATTGTATGAGTTGTTTGGGCCTCCTACATAGTCAACATCTTCAACCATCATGATGCCTTGTGGGCACTCGTTGGTCTTGTGTGAATTTCCACATGTGTTGCATCGTGTTGGAGTTTTCTTTAGCTCGCTTTGCAATTGTTCATTTTTTTGGTTAGAGCTTCTAATTGGGCTGCAATTAGGGTTTCAGAGTCTACTTGATGAATACCTTTAGAACGGGGTTTGGTTCTTAAAGGATTGTAAGCAAAGCTCTTCTTAGCTGCTCTTTCTAAGGCTTGATATGCTTCTGTTGGCGTGACACTTCCGAAATCTCCTCCCGCACTTTGGTCTACCGCTTGCTTGTGGGCTCCGCTGATTGCATCGTAAAAGGTTTGACACTGCAGCCACAAATCAAGTCTGTGATGTGGGCATCTCCGAAGGAGACATTTATATCTCTCCTATGCTGCGTGTAATGATTCTTCGTCATCTTGGCGGAAACTTGTGATGCTGCTTCTTAGTTTGGCAGTGCGATCTAGTGGAAAGTATTTCAAAAGGAATTGTTCAGCCATTTCCGCCCATGTGGTGATAGAACCAGGCGGAAGTGAATCAAGCCAATCGATGGCTCGGCCTCAAAGTGAAAATGGAAAAAGTCTTAGTCGAATGGCGTCGTCTGAACAGTTATTGATTTTGAAGGTCGCACAGATACGAAGGAATCGTGAGATGTGAGCATTAGGATCTTCGTCTTGTAACCCATGGAACTGAACAGAGTTTTCTATGAGTTGGATAATACTAGACTTAATCTCGAAATTGTTGGCCGCTATTGCCGGTTGGACAACACTAGACTCATAACCATCTATTGACGGTGTGGCATAGTGTGTCATCTTCATTTCCTCGTCTTGGTTAGCCATGTCTTCTTCGGATGGTGTATCTTCCAAAATGTCTTCTTCAATGACTGGTGCTTCTTGTTGTGATCTTTTGCGCAGTCTTTGACGGAAAAGTCGTTCGGGTTCCGGAAGAGGCGGAACAAGTTCAGAACTAGACGAGTCGGACATACACTAACTTAAGGAAGCATAAACTAACTAAGGCTTAAAATGAATCAGGGAAAAATAACTAAACTAGCTAAGGCAAACTACCTAAAAATAAGAATGAAGTTTAAACAAAAATATATTAACAAGTTATATGCAAGATAGTCAAAAATTTTGTTTGTCTTTCAAACTGCCGTGTGTCCCCGGCAACGGCGCCAAAAACTTGATGGAGTGCAAATAGTATATATATTTTGATGAAGATTTATTGCACAGATTCAGTTTTAATTGGTTATTACTAATACTAAACCACACACACAAAAGGCAGTGTACCTGTCGTGTGGTAATATAGTGTTGGTAAGAACCGAGTATCAATCCGTGGACACACCTAGCCTACTCAACAAACTTGATGTTTGACTATCAGATTTGGTTTTTGTTAAAGAAAGTGATAACTTGCATTTGGAAAGATTTTTAGGGTTTAAAAATAAACAATAATAGAAAGAAAGTAAACTAAGATTTGAAGCGTTTGGATTTAAAATCAGGGAATAAAAGTTATCATCCTAATGAATTGGTGATGTGATTTAAAGATATTGATTAATGTAATTATGTTAATGTTTATAAAGATGAGCTGGCGTGATTTCTCGTCTATCCTGCTGCCATAGTGACTTGATCCTGTCAGGCTGAGTTTACTGCTCAGATCAAAGCCCTAGTAATGTAGGTGAATCTTTTGTGTCCTATTTGACATACGATTTCTGAAAACATAACTTAATGTTAAAAAGAGAGTTGATCAGGTTCCTTCCTAACAAACCATTAATTTTAGAAAATCGTAACAATTACTGAAGTTTTCGAACTAATAAAAGGGAACCCGCAAATGATTAAAAAGTTAAAGTGATATGATTTCTAATAACCATTTCTAGTTCATTAGCCATGGATTTATTATGAAGACCAGTTTCGCGAATGAAAGTTAATCATAAGGTTTCAACCTTGTATGACAATCACAATCACAAACCATAAATTTATAACTTCCCGTTCAAATGTAGATGCTACCCATCAATAGTTTTCCCAAGACCACCATAACATTAACATAATATTTATCACACATTAGTTCATCACAAATTACATAAGTTTCATCCGATTAGGATGATAAATAGAGTTTAGCTCATAATGAGCTTTAACATAACAACAGATAACAAAGAAGATAGATAAGTGATCATCGGTGAAATGGAACAATCAAACCGATAATCCACAATGGATGACGTTTGGACGATCCCAAGCTTCTTCCAAGTGTTGTATACACCTCCCGAGCCTCCAAAAGATCTTGAAGTCTTGATTCCCGAAAGAATTCTGCAAAGTAACTCTCCCACCAAAGCTTTCCAAAAATGGTGAGCTTAGGCTTCTATTTATAGGCTTTCCGGAGTGTTTAAGCATGGCCCCGTGCTTAAAAGGCACGGCCCCGTGCTAGTACAATGCTTATGAAAGTTGGTCAGCTCGTACATGCAGGTTGTGTCAGGCACGGCCCCGTGCTAAATGGGACACGGCCCCGTGTTGGAGGTGGGGCACGGCCCCGTGCCTCATGGGGCACGACCCCGTGTTTACTTTTAGGGAACAGTACTTTTTATCCTGTCAGATGTCCAAGCACGGGGGTGTGTTAATTTAGCACAGGGGTGTGTTTCTGGCAAGGCATGGGGGCGTGCTTAATGTGGCACGGCCCCATCCTTGGAGTCCAAAGCTCGGATCACTTCAATTTCTTGTTAAATATACTCCTTTTGTCCATCTTGCCCTTTTAAACACCTGAAAACACAATTTAACACTTTTAAGTACATTTTCATTATTTTAAGAAAGATATTAAGGAATAATTGATGTGCTTTTGATAGGATTTTTATGTATAATTTGGAGCACATCATCTCACATCTTTGTTGTCTAATAGACTCATAAGAATGTGGTGGAGAAATTTTATTGGTTCCCAACCCACCTTTGTTTTGGTAACAGATTTTTGAGTGGGAGGATGATGGAAGAACGGCTTGGAAGTTTTGCTCAAAAATAGCATGCTTCCTAGCTTGAGCCACATCTATTACTATAGGGCTTAAGCCTCAGTTAATTTGGTGATTAAATCTTTGATATGAGTCCTATAATTGGTATGCTCATGTTTTAAAGTGGACATAGTTTTCTCTAACTCTTTAATTTTCTTTTGATAGTCAGATTCAGTCCTTTTAAAATTAGATTTTAGGATATTCAAAGACTCAATATCAGTTTTCTCTAACTCTTCAATTTTATTTTGAGCAGGGGTAACATCCTGCATCATGAAGCTCCAGTCAACTTCTTGAGCCACAACAGTTGATTCAGTTGACTTTCTAGCAGCTTTAGGCGTGGCTGGATGTGTGGAGGCTTGAGTGGATCCCGGGTTGGATTTGGAAGTCTTACATTCCCTTGCAAAGCGGCCTAGCTGGTTACTGTTGTAACACTTGGCCTTTGCTTTGTCAAATCCAAACTTGCTGTTAGTTGGGTTTTGGGGAAATTGCCTTCAAGTTCTTTTGAAGAACTTCTTCGCTCTGTAAGTTAACAGAGCCATCTATTGGACAATGTCCATGTACTCAACATCATCCGGGCTGAAACATTCTAGATCATCAAAACAGAATTGAAAATCACTAGGATGTCCATTTCCTGAGACAAAGGCATAACTGTCCTGGAAGGGACTTGACTGAGCCTGTTGAGACCTTGGAGTCTCAGGGAATGTGATGTATGGCTCGAAAGAACAGGATGGCTGCTGGGAGTAAGTCAGGTACTGCTGAGGTTGGGGAGTTCTTGAGCCTTCAACAACCATTAAAGCGGTGCTAGCAGGAAGGGTTGAGGGTTTGCTTACGGCCTCTCTTTTTCTCCATATCTACACGGTATCCATCAAGGATGCCATATAGTTCAGTCATGGTGAGGGAGTTCAGGTTTTCTGTCCTCTTGATAGAGACACAGTAGAACATCCACTCATTTGGAAGTGCACTCATGAACTTTCATGAGAGATCTCTTATCTCAGAAGTCACTCCCATAGACTGAAGTGAAGAAATAAGATTCATGTACCTGAAGTTTTGCTGGCTAAGGGTCTCTCCAGCAATATAAGTGAAATTTTCAAATTGTTGCTTCAGTGAATCTTTCTTGTAGTCATTGGAGATGGAGTACATCTGAGTCAAAGCATCAAAGAGTTCTTTGGCTGACTGGCAATTCTCAAAACCCACCATGATGGAGTTGGGTATGGCAGTCATCAGAATAGTCATAGTTTTGCTATCAATGTCCAGCCGTTTGTGGGCTTCATCAGAATAATCTTCAACCGCCTTCTCTATCATAACACCATTTCTAGCAGGTGCTGCAACCTTTGGCTTGTAAGGGCCATTGGTGATAGACATCCACATCTTGCTGTCTTGGTATCTAATGAATCCTTCAATACGTCTGCTCCATGATTTGAAGTTATCAGGGGTGATGATAGGTGCTTTGGTCTTCGTCCCCATTTCACATTCAGATTTTTGGTTGAGGTCTATTTCAAGTGAGGTGAGTGTATGAGTGATGAAAAGGTTGATTTGGATGGTGAGATCACACAATCAAGAGCCTAAAGAGCTCTGATACCAATTGCAGGATCGAGTTTTGTCACTCAACACGATTTTAGTCTCTCAAACTCACTAAGTCTCACTCGGATTGATGATGCAGAATCGTCTAAGAGTTGATAATAGTATAATAAGTAAAGTAAACAAAGCACAAGAGAATAATTTTCAAGATACCTGTATATATTACTTCTCAACTCAAAGTATTACAAAACTCTTACAATCATGTTAAATGAGTTACAATGAGAAATAAATATACTACTATCTACAGCCGGTTATACTTTGATACCAGCTGGGAACTTACGACTAAAGCAAATACTACATTGGTAGAAGTAAGGTATCCTAGATAAAATACTATTTAAGGTTTCGTAGTCATGACATGTCCATGACTTACCTTTTGTCACCAACCAAAGTTCATAACTATACTAACTGATAAGGAATAAATAGTGGAATAAAGTATGGTCAACTACATAGGCGTGGGAAAGCGCCATGCGGTATCTCAGAGGTTGCAGCGGCTTGTTAGAGGGACCATACTTATGTCCGCTGGTTCATAGTAGGTTCTTCCGAAGGTTAACTGGCTTCGAAAGAACAAGTTCTTCCGAAGCCACTTATACTTCGGAAAAAGCTACTTCTTCTGAGGCTTGACTTGATCTTTTAGGACTTTATGCTTCGAAAGTCTTTGTCTTGAATTCTTCTAAGTGTTGAACTTCGGAAGAAGGCAGACTTTGTCTTCGGAATTTAGAGTTCCTCTTTAAAAGCTCTTTCAGCCTTGACCTTCGGAAGTTCAAATTTTGCCGTCAGAAGCTCTTCATCAGTTGTACAAAAAATGTTCTAAGTGTTTGTTTTGGTTGCACCAGCCTTACTTGATCCTACAATACTTCTCCTATTCCTTAGTTTCATGAACAATCACCTTCTTCTTCTTTTTCTTTTCCACTAGTTCCTTCTCAAACTTGGCAGCTGATGAATCCTTGCTTTTCCCTGACATGATATCAAAGGGTTCTTGTTTAGTAGCAGATGACTTCTGTTTCTTAGAGTTCAATACCTTTTGTTGCTTGGTTTTCTTGATAGTTGCATCTTTTTGCTTCCCTAGATCTTCTACGGATTCAACAGATTTTTGCTTCTGTAGATCTGCTACTGATGAAGATGTTTTCTTCTTCTAGAGAAGTTCTGTTGATGGTGCTTTCTTTGTCTTTTCTGTGGAAGAGATTTTGACTTCTTCCGTAGATGTGAACTTCACACCATCTTTAGTTGAAGATTTTTGTTATTTATCAAGCTCATGGAGTCCTTCATTTAACTAAGCTATCCTTTTGCAGATTGTTTTCAACATATTTCTTTGCTTAAGAGGATAAGGCAGCTTGGTTTCTTCAAGAACTTTGGGAATGATGGGTTCAAATGAAACATTCTTACCATTACCCAAATCATCTACATTTTTCTCAAAATATTCATCAGAATCATCCAGGTCATCATATTCATCATAGTCAAATTTTGAGTCATTTTGTTTGAATTGTTCTGGTTCAGAAGACTCAGTTTCACTCACCTCAGAATCATTACTATTTACCAATTGATTAATTTTTGTTTTAAGTTTGGTGCTTGACACAAAATGGTTTGATAAACTGCTTGTCAATGACTCAAGTAAAGGTGTGTAATTATCATTCAAAGGCGGTGCAACAACATTGAATCCCAACCCATACCTGTTCGTTGATTCAATATGAGATTTTAACAATTTCTCATATTGCTGAGATGATAATTGAAACTTCTGAAGTTTCACTTTAGTTGATGCATGATCAGACATGGATTTTGTTAAGAAGGTGGTCAGATACTCAACTTGGGCATTTAGATTGTAGTGTTCAGAAATAAGTTTATCTAAATCTTTTTGCAGATAAGTGATTTTGATTTGATATAGTTTATGTTCTCTTACATGAAATTCATTTAAAATCATAGTTTCTTTTACTTTGTTGGCCAATTGTTGAGCATGGACTCTATATCTTTCACCCTCCTCAACACACATTAATGAACACAATCTATCCCTTACCTCTCTGGCAATAGGTGTGACTTTGTTCTCCATGTTGGCCATCAAAGCTTGATTTTCTTCTAACACCTCCTTCTCATACATGCTCCAGTCACACGTGCCATCTTACAGGATTATTAACCCAGTTTCCTTTGAATTGCTTGGCCCTGCTGATGAGCTTGTGGCAGGTGGGGATGAGTTAGAAAGCTGAGGCTGTTTGAAGGTTCTTTGATTTGCTGATGATTGATAAGATTAATGAAGATGAGACTGATGTTGTTGATTTTGTCTCATGTCAGATGTTGATCGTTGATTGCACTCCATTGAAAAATTTCCTAAGATATTGCATTTGAAACATCTCACCTTTGATTTATCAACCCCAATCTTGGTTGTTCTACCTGCTATAGCCAAGTTTTTGTTTCTCCTCAGATACCGCTTGGCTTTATATGCAATCATTGCCATTTGCCATTGGATATCCATTTCTTCTTCTTCATCTGGATGAAGTTCTTCTAAATCTTTTTGACAAATGTTAGCAGGTGTTAAAGTGCTGCCCAAATAAACTTGGAAGCCTGAGCTGAAAGCTGCATAGGCTGCTTTATGTTCTTCTGTGTCTAGAATCACAGTGATTGGCTCTTTCTGATTGTTGGTGTTAGAGGAAGTCTTTGTTGATGAAGTAGATGTATCTTTTCTTTCATTAGCTCTTGCTTTTTTGTTTGTTGAATTACTTTGAGACTTAAGGGCTTTGAGGCATAGAAACCAACTTCTTCTTCATCTTCATTCAAAGTACAAGAAGTTCCATCATCATGATTAGAAATAAAAGCACTTCCAGTACTTTTAGTTTCTTTAAACTGGTAAGGAGCAACATGTGATTTCAAATTCTTGTTTCTTGATTTCTCATCCATTTCAAGTGCTTCAACTTTAGCTACCAATGTATCTAAACCAATGGTTTTAAGATCTAGGGTATTCTTGAACATGGATACAGTCTGCTTCAAACTTTTAAGTAAAGTATGGAGCATCTTTTTGTTCAACTCTTCATTGGTGTACTTTAACTACAAGATATTCATCCCACTCACCATTTACATGAATCTGTGTAATTGTTGAGCAACTGATTCACCCTCAATATGATAGAATGTTTCATATTATGAGCGAATAGTATCTTTCCTTATACTCCTGATTTCATCACTCCCTTCACAGAGAGTGTGAAGAATCTTCCATAAGGGATTTGTTGTTTTATAATTCTCACACCTAATTAATAAGTCTTTAGGTAAAGCCGTACTGAGTAAGCTCTATGCTCTAATATCGACTTTAACCTTCTGAACATCATCAGGTGACAAATCTTTTGTACTTATGGGTTGATTGTTGTCTTTATAATCCGGTCCAAGAGTTTGTGGAATATAAAGATCTTCAATTATTGATACCCATAAATCCAAATCAGTTTAGTTCACATGAATCCTGAATTTGATTTTCCAGGATTTAAAATCCGCTTTGGTTTCCAACTTTGGGGGTTGGTATGATGATCCACCAAAAGAATTGCACATTTTAGTTAATGTATTAATTTTCAACTAAAATAGATTTTCTTTTGCAAATAAAATAATTAATAACAAACTCTTAATTATCGAATACTTAAGTTGTTGCAGTCAAAAATTAGTCAATCCTCTTAATGAATATTAAAACTAATATCAAATCAAGGATGTTTGTTGATATGTTTTTTGTTCAATTGAATTGAACAATTGTTGATTATCAATCAATAACATAGATGTACATATCAAATTGATGAGAATGTAGATTAATATTAACCGAGCAATGTAACAGTACTCGCTGAACGATAAATCGTGGTTTATTTGTTTTAAATTGATTACACCAAATCGTTGAGTATAATGCCTTAGCTCAACTTATATGTTGATCAGTTCATTCAATAACACCCTTGAATCTGAGTTATGAACACTCAAGACGTTATGAACACTTAAAAGCAATTTTTACTCAAAATCAATAGATCAGAACCCCGCCACAAAGCGATTCAAATCTCTTTTCCATAGGCGCTAACTCTTACTTAAACTGCTTCGCTATAAAAAATCTGATAGATCTAATGATATAAACAATCAATCAAACAAATCTAACACTGATAGATCAATCGATCTAAATCAATGAGCACTTGGCTCTAATACCACCTGTGAATTCAAGGATCGCAATCAGGAATTATCAGGTTAGATTGAATCCGAATAATGATCGCGAAATTATCATTATTCGTTGTTTAGTTGATTGAATATGAAATAGCAATTGCAATATTAATTAAGAATGAAGAACATAACAATTAAGTGCAATAAATGAACAAACAAGATTTGATTCAAAGTATTTCATTAAAACAGGTTAATGATTACAAATAAACAAAATAATTGCTGATAATGATGATTGCTATGATTCTATTGATGATTTTAGTGTAGATGTTGTTGCGGCTGCAGGGTGTGATCGTAAGTTTAGGATCACTAGCATATAGGGTTTTTGTGATTGATTAATGTATTGATGGATGAATTGTATTTTTAGGGTTCAGGCCGCTAAAGTGTCAGCATATGCCTTGTATTTATAGGCTCACGAATTTACTATTAGGGTAACAGTAATTTATTGGAAACAGTAACTTTCTTACCGTGGTAAGAAAGTTACTTAGACATTGTTATGATGTGACACTCTCTGACTGAGTTAAAGTAGTCTGTAGGAGTTGACTTTATAACATCACTCAGTGTTTGACTTGTTAACTTGATGTACTTGGTGAAGTACTTGCAAGTGTTGGTCTTCCGTAGATCATTGGTCTTCCGCAGGAGTTTTGCCTTCCGTAGGAATCTTCACTTGAGAGACTTCATCTGCAACAAGTTGTTCATCCGCAACAGAGTATGTACGGAAGTGCAAAATGTTCATCCGTAGATGTTTCTTATACTTAGTCAATTTACAAAATTGACTAAGTATGATGTTAAACTTGCAATCACACATATAAATCAACACAGTTATGGGTTAACTTATATATACAAAGCATACATTAAGATAATGATATACAAGAGTGTATTACAAAAGATGATTAAAGTTCTAAGCCTATACAATGCATCTAGACCTATCAAGACTAGATCCAACAACGGATCCAAACATTAGGTGCTGGTTGAAAACGTATGGAGGAGGTTGGTGTTGCACCCTTTGATTTACAGGGATCGACCCCTGGGGTTGAGTTTGCAGTGGTTGTGGTTGAGGTGGAGGCTCATCAGGTGGAGAAAACATAGGGAATGGGATGTCTCCTAAGGGTTGGTTGGGTTGTGGCTCTCCTTGGTTTTCTGGATTATTCATTCTTCTTGCTTGGTTACTTTCGAGAGTTCTTGAATGCCTATTAAAAATCCATTGAGCTGTTGCTGAAGATGTACCTTCTTCAGATCTTGTTTGACCATGAAGTTGAGAAATCCTTGAAGTTGATGATTTGTGCAACACACGATTTCCTCTTAAAGTCTTCTCAATTTCTGGATCAAAGTGCAACGGTGAGGTCCTTCCTGAAAATCTTGTATGCATTAACATAATGGTCACATGCAAACAAGAAAACACAAATAACTTGCGTAATACTGAACAAAGAAACAAATTAACATGAAACACATAAAAGTAAAATCTTTTTGGGTTTTTTTATAATTTTTAAGAAAAGCAAGTAAAAACGATTAAACACTAAGTGCACTAATGCCCCGGCAACGACGCCATTTTGATCTGGTTGACGAGACTCGATCAAACACAAGTTAAATAACCGGTCTTAGCTACCTTTATTGTGTAAGGGTAAGTAAGGTCGTCTCCTTAGGGAATATGTGGAAAGTGCTTAATGAATGCGACTCAATTAACCGAAAGACTCAAACTTTATAATTAAAAATTGAAACGTGGAATGGATTAATGAACACAATTGCATAAAGCAAGATACTTTAAAACAAATTTACTTAAATAACGAAAGACAATTACTTCCGGGTGCCAATTTTGCAAGATCAACGATTGGTACTTCTAAATTAGGGTTTGTAATAAACAGTAATTAAAGATCTTAACTTTTGATTAAAGTGATAACAAAGGAACAATCTTTTAAGACTCGCTCATTCACAATGTTACCAATTCACTTATATCCCGTTACCTAGTTTTCTTAATGAGTTCACAATGCAAGGAAACCGAAAAATTGATAATCAAGCAACCAACTTTATTTATAAGTAACTTGTTTAAATTAATCAAAGCATAAAATTTCATTCAATCAATCCATGTTCATTACAAAAACCTAATCAAACATACTAACTATCTCACTTTACAAGAATGGTACTCCCGAAAGCAATCAAGAGAACCTAGCCACGCATCATCTTCAATAAATCTTCAATCTTGATTCAGAGAATGTTTGTGGATGATTTGGGGAGCCTTAGAACACCAAAAATCACCTAAAGTTTGCCACTTATCATCTCCAAGAATTTCTCCATCGAATTAGGGTTGATTTGGCTTAAATGAACTTGAAAACCATAAAATTCGGAATGTAGTTGGGGGGAGCGGCGTATCATACGCCCACATGGGCGTATAATACGCCCAAAGCAGTTCCCATACGCCCAACTTTCAGCTTTTTCTTCCAAATACGCCCACTGATACGCCGCCAATACGCCACACGGCGTATTATACGCCCAAATTCGGCGTATTATACGCCGGTACACCTAAATTTCTGCCTTTTCTTGTAAATATTGATTTTTTATATCTTCAGTCCTTGTAGTTGCGTGTTTTGCTTCTTTTCATCCAAAATAAGCGTCTTTTAGCTCCAAACACCTATCATTCAAAAAATAACAACTTGAACTCGTTCTACCATAATCATTATGTAAAATCAAGCATTTATATCAATTAGACATCAACTTATTGACACGTGATCAGTGACAACAATGACTCTCCACCTGCCAAGAAGCAAAAGATTATTGATTCTGTACAAGAAATAGAATCCAGTGAGACTAAAAAAGAAGAACCAAGTATGGCAATAGTGGTGTACTCAAGTGAACAATTTAAAGAAACACACGATGAAGAATCTGAGCTTAGAGATATGATCGAAGAGCTAGATATCTACTCTTCTAAGGAATTCATTATTAATGATGAATTTTGGGATTTTGTGAAAGATCAAAGACAGCCTGCTGAACCCATAGTTGTGATTCCACACTCTCCAGTGCCATTAGAAAAGGAGATAAGTTTACAGATTATACCAGCTCTCACCCTATCTGATGAGCAAAAAGAAGTTATCAGAAAACTATGAATGCAAGAACAAGAAGAACCAGTAGTAAAGGATCAAGAACAAGAAAAAGAGGAATCAGTAAAGAAAGTAGCATAATCAGAAAAGAAAGAAGTTGAAATACCAGTGTCATCTTCATGTGATCCCTTATTGCACACTTTCACCAGAAAAAGAAAGTACCTTTCTGAAAAGGCAAAAGGGAAAAGGCCCATTGAAGAAGGTGAACCTGTTAAGAAGAAACAAAAAGATGACCCTCGAAGCCTTGCTGCAATAGCAGAATTTTTAGAGGAACATGAATTGGCTGAGAAACAACTGAAGAAAGGGATTAAGTTTGTAGACCTGGAGGAAGGTGAGATTGAAGGAGGCTATGTGGCTGATGAACCAATAGTAAAAGAAAGTCTTGTGAAGGCTGAAACTTCAGTACAAGAGATGGTTGAGAAAGCTCAAACCGACGATCTGATGATAAAGGCAATGTTTCTGATCAATCACGGTTATGATGTTGATGAAGTGTTTGGGATGACCTATGAGGGTATGGTTGAAGAGGAAGACAAGCTGAAAAAGCTTTTGGATCCTACTTTTGTGATTGAATATAAAAAATCACAAACAACTAAGTCACCTGTGTCACCCTTCACAACCGAAACTAATAAGGCTGAAGCTCCTCAATCAATGTATTCGGATCCTTATAGCATGACTGATAGGGAGATGAAGGATTATCTTTCAGATCAAGACTACACAAAAAGAAAGCTTGGGAATATGAGGACCAATTCACTAAGGGCTGCAATTCTGAGATTAATTAATGAGAAGAAAGAAAGGTTAAAGACACTTGAAGAAGAGATTGTGAGCCAAAAACCAAGAACAAGGGTCTCAGCCCATGACATCCAGCTCACACAAAAGGATTATGATACTTTGGCACCCGTACTTCACAAGAATCCTGAGTGGTTTGCTGAGCTTTCTCAACTGAAGTTACAAGAGGGGCTCACCACTTTAGAGATGATTCGGGGTGTGTCTACTCCACAGGGCAAAGTTGATGTGAAAATCATTGTCTGGAAGTATGACAATGACTGGAATATGTTCATGATCAAAAGGATCTCAGGGCTTGTTCAATTCTTCACAGAGTACACTGCTCTAGTGAACTCCCTGCAGATTCATGATTTGAAAGAGCTAGCTGAGTTGAAATTGATCAACCATCAAGCTATGTACAAAGGGTATGAATTTGAAGATATTCTAAAAATGTTAAAGAGAACCAACAACTTTAAATCATTGAAAGCAATATATATTAGAAAAGACAGATCTTTTCAGAACCCTCTAGAGAAGAAATTAAAAATTAAAGAGGCTGAGGAGGTGGTGTTCCCTGAGTTGAAGGTAAAGCCTACTGAATCCCTTAATTGAAAGATGGTAGCTGGAACACACTCATCAAAACTCCAATGTGTTTTATGATGAGAAAACATATGAATTTATGATTGAAAGAAGGTGGGGAAGAAAAGAAGGAGCAGAAATCCGGTTGTTCAGTGGATATGAGGTTAGATTGCTAGATGAATCCTATATCCACTACATCTACACAAGGCACTTTAGGGAGATAAACAACAAGCTTGGAGAGGCAGACATGTATATCTTCCTTAAGTGTATCAAGATTTTAAAGGTGGCATATGACCGGATTAACACCAAGAGAGAACAGAGAAAGAAGAAGAATACTCCTTTACACTTAGGGAACATTATCAAGCTGGAGGTTGATGATGAAGGATCTCTACTGATCCACAAGGATGGGCTATCTACTGTCTCAATTTGGGAGCCCATTTCCCAGAGGCAACTACCCATTGAAGCTGTCTACTCAATGAGTCAAATGAAGATACATGTGCTGAGTAGAGACAAGATTACTGAAGCTAGGGATTTCTCCAACATGATCAAAGCCATATTGGATCCTTCTTTGGCAGAACCAACTGCAGCTCCTTCACCAGTCCAAGACCCGGTAGAATTATCACAACCTCAACGACCATCAAACCCTTGAAGTACATAGGCTGTATAATCCTTAGGGGGAGTATTGTTGAACCTTGAAAGGGTCATACATGCCAATTCAAGAGGTGGTTGATGGTTGTTCTGCTTGTATTCTCCCACCAGTCCAAGAAGATATGTAGGTAAGGCTTTTTGAGAAGAAGACAAGTGTTGGCAATCCGTATTTGTCTATGTGGATGACCAAGAACAAATGCTAACAAGTGTTTGTTTATCCGCATATACAAATGCAGATAGCCAGAAAGAAGTGCTGCCAAGTATTTCACATCCGCATTAACTAATGTGGATGTTCAGCAACAAATGCACATAAGTGTTTTTTCATCCGCATTTGTCAATGCTGATGACCAAACACCAATGCTGAAGACCACAAAGAAATGCTGATGAAGAACAAGTCATCCGCATTAGTTAATACGGATGAACAGAAGAAATGCTGATTAGGCTTTTGTACTTAGACTAGTTTCCTGATGTATAGTACAGGGTAGTTTAGTCATTTTGTAGAGGCCTTTTGTCAGCCTATAAATAGAATAGAACACCCTACTTTTGTGATTGATCTTATACAATAAGAATATTAGAATCTTCGATTAGACCTATGTTTCATCGGTGTCAAGTTACTGTATCTTGCTAAACCCTAGCATTCATTGTAACCTTTTCACCATCATATAAAAGCATTTATGAGTATTATCAACATTCAATGATCTATGTTTTTGTGTATTTCCACTACATAATCTGTAGGATTGGTTTTTGTCACTTCACATTTTCATTTCTCTCAAACTCACTGGATCACACTCGGTTTAGATGATGCAAAATCCCTTCTAAGAGTTGTAATAATATACTAAGTAACTAAGAACACAACAATATAATTTTCAAGGTACTTGTATATATTACTTCTCAACTCAAAGTATTACAAGACCCTCTTGCAAGCATATTACATGAGTTACAATGAGAAACTATATATACTAGATCCTATAGTCGGATATACTTTGATACCAACTGAAAACCAATGACTAAAGAAAATACTACAATGCTAAAGACAAGGTATCTTAGATAAAATATTATCTAAGATATGGTAGTCATGACATGTCTATGACATACCTTTTGTCACCAACTAAAGTTGTTAACTGTACCAACTGATAAGGAATGAACTGTAACAACCGACCTCTAGGTCATAATTCTAACCTTTAACCTCCTGCATCATTATCCATATAATTATTATTAATATAATTATTATTAGTATTAGTATTAGTGTTATTATTGTTACTACCATTATTGTCATTTTTATTATTTTATGTGCATTTGGAATGATTTAGCTAACTCTAGCCTTAGCATAGAATAACTTCACGTTCCGGGAAAAACTATTAGTCACCCTTGCAACTCAAAACTTAATTGAAACAATTAAATGTGTGCACTCATACATGATTCACGGCCAAAATACATGCATGCACACTTGATACTTAAAACACATTTAACTAGAACTACCACCTAAAATACTACATTATACTACACACTACACTACATAATAACATTTATAAAATAAAAATTAAAACAAAAATACTCCAACAAAAGCCAAGATTGACCGCCCCTTGTGGCCCTATCCCCTTCCCTCTACTCCACTCAAAGTTGCCACCAACCTCCCCCACTCCCATTTCATGCAAACACAACACACACACTCCTCTCACTCTCTTCACTCCCTCTTGGCCCCTTCCAGCAGAAAAACACACACAACACACCACAAATCCTCTCCATTTCAGCCTCACATTCGAAGATCAACCACAAACCAACATCGGTCGTGTCCAAACAAGCAAGAAAGTGGCATTTTGAGAGCTTTTGGTGCACGGTTCTTATAAATCCGAGATTATCCAGCCTTTGTTCGAGATTCTCCAGCTCATCTTGTCCTTCTAAACTCTCCAAATCGTGAACCATTCAAGTGTAAGCTTCAACACACCCGAACTAAACTATGTCATGTGTTATTCCTTCATTAATCTACCAAACACCTTATCTTCTTTGTTCTAACAGAAACTTGCTTCCATCATCTTGTTGTTGAGGAGCTTTTAACATCATTAGAGGTATCTCACATGATATATTGGTCATTCTAAGGGTGGAACACGAGTTACACCTTGAAAACCCTCTTTTGGGTGATATTTGCATCATCTAACCTTATGTCTTGTAACCCTCCGAAACCCAAGCTTGGAATCTGCTTAAAAATAGTTTTTAAACCAATTTATAACATGTATTGAAAGTTACAAAACGATTTGGTAATGTATATGCACAATCTATGATGTTTTACACATGTGTAAATGGCTAAAATGATCAAATCTCTCAACTACAAGCTTATTTCATGGTTACATGTTAAATTCGTATGTTAGAACTATTTTTCAATAAGTTTTGAGTTATTTCGTGTGTATAAGGTGATGTTAATGGCTGAAATAATAAAAGTATGGACTTGTAGACATTTTGAGCTTATTTTGAGACCCGAAAGGTAGTGAAATGACCAAAAAATAAGAGAATTTAGAGTATAACCATTTTAAAAATTATTCCAGGCTCTAAAAGGGTTAACAAAGTGGTATGAATTGGATTTGTTGACTATATGGTCAAAGGATAATTTAAATGGAATTTTTAATTAAAAACGTTTGGAAGAAAATCTTGGAAATAAAAGGGTAATCCTAAAATCTATGAAAACCATGTTATTTCAGTAAGTTAGGAACTTTAGGTCTTAAAGATGGTGAAAAATCAGTCAAACACGTTTTTGAACGATCGGTTTCGGGTAAAAACACGTTTTAACGGGTTAAACTTAAAAATGATACTTTCAACCAAAAGAGCTTAAAAATACATTCTAGTCAGATTATAAAACTTACAAAAAGTCCTTAAAATAATATTTAAAGATTTAAGACATAAAACTATAGGATTTAATACTTAACCGTTAAAACCTTCGGTTTTACCGTAACCGGTAACTTAAAACGTAAGTTTACTAAACTCAAATCAAAATTCTGAAAAATTGGAAATTTAATTTATTAAAAATGTATTACTTAACTCCAAAGGTCTGATATTGGGCCATAAAAGTCAATAAATGTAAGAAAGCAAACTTTAGGGTAGAAATTGTAAATTCTAAAACTTGAAAGACTAAACTGTAAATTCTGCCAAACCTCTATAAATCGACCCCTTTGGAATAATAATCACTTGGTAAACTTAATTTAACTTGTATAAATTATCAAATGTAGTAAAACCTATTAGTTTCCTTAAGAAACTCTAACTTTCCATAAAAGGAAACTTTTTAATGCAAGCCTTAGCAAATCTAAGCGAGTTGAACGTTTAAACTTTAACACACCTAGTACACCTCTTATTACCTTAGATCTAGTGGCTTATCACTTAATCTTTATCGTAGGGTTGTAGGCTTGAAACTTTCCCGGTACTCGAAGAATCTGTTGCTTGAGACTTAAGGTGAGTTCTAGTGTTCTCTTTTTACTACTGTTTTGGGATGAAACATGCTATGTTCAATCTGAAATTACTTATGCACTCTTGTATGATACTTGTATATTGTGGAAAATGTTAGAACCTGCTTTTACTTGTATCACGATCATTAATTCTTTTGTGAACTACTTGTACTATATGGGTAGATCTACTTGGGGAATCCCCCACACACAGTGCCTTCCGTGATGAAGGGGAAGGGTACCACCCTGAGATACTGCGGGGTCGTTTGTGTCATGTGATAGGTTTTTATAAGATACTATGGTGAACCATCCGGCAGGTATGGTCCACTGTTTGAGGCTCAGTTCTTCCTTCATGATTAACCGGTATCACATAACTTTTGAAGAGGCTAGCCGGGACTGAGTGCAGGGTTGATTGTGATCCCCCACAACAATGAAACTATGAATTTTAAGTCAAATGTGGATTTTATTGAATCCTTTTGTTTATAATCTTTATGCACTTGAATTTACCAACTTTTTAGTTGACACAATTTTCTTTTGAGCATGTTTTAGGTAATCCTTGAAGAAGGTCTGGCTTATGTAGAAGACTTATGATGACCTAGCACCGTGACCCATGGCATTTGCTTTGTTTGGTTTTAAAACATTTGGAAAAACTTAAATTTGGTTATTATGGAACAATATGTACTGATGAATTATCCACTTGTAATGGGGTTAGGCCTTTTCCTAGCCCGGTTTCCTTTTAAGATATAATGCCATATGATGTTCCTTCCTTTTGTGCTCTTATGATGGTTAGTTTCCGCTGCCATATGTTGTTGCTAGTTTGTGACGTCCCCCCCTACCTGGGCCCGAGGTGTGACAGATTGGTATCATAGCTATTGGTTGTAGAGAAGTCGGGAATACCATAGTAGACCCTAGGCTACAACCCTAATACCTTAGGACCGTCCTTATGGGAAAGTGTTGGGATGATCTGGTTGGTTAAATTGATGATTACACTTGACCAACGTAATCATGAATTTACCAGACGCGTAAATTCCAGCATGGACCTGTAGGTGATGGTTAGACCTTTTCTGTTTGAAACTTGTGATTCCAGAAATTTTCTTGGAGTGGTCTAAAGGTTTTTTTAAAATAAACTACTTTACCTTTTATTATTTAATGAGACTATTGATTTATGATACTATTGATTACTGATACCTCTGATTATTGATAATGTTGGGATATCTGATACTATTGCCATCACTACTACTATAAGTATTATTATTATTATTATAGTCATGAACTATGAGAAACCAAATTACTCATGATAATTCTTACAGGATATCGAAGCTATGGCCGATAAAGGGAAGGCACCTGCGTACCCGACCGACGGTACTGCACCAGTCGGAGTCTCAAGAAGGAGACGCCTCGGACGGAGTATGAAGAATACTTGTGGAGATGCGGACATTCGGGCTGGATATCCATTACATCTAACGACACTAAGCCATCTGAGGACTCTTCATCGACGTCCCAGTCAGGAGCCGAACGCGTTCCTATTCACCGCATGTCGCAGCTCCTTCCCACTCACCTATCCCACCTATCGGGGATAGGGGTGCACGTGGTATCACCCGTCCAAGCAAAAGTGTTAGGCCAGGACCCTCAGTTTAATTTAGGATGCCACCTCCTCCACCACCACCTGCTAGGACTCTGACACCTGCACCATCGATGTTTGACCCGCTCCGAGACGCCACCCACACGATGAGTACTGGATGCCACCAAGGCATAGCATGTATGATGCGCCGAGTGTACTAGCTGGTGACCCGTACTCCCAGTCTAGCTGCCGGGCTAGCGATGTAGGTCTATCTAATGCTGCGCTGGACGAGATATTGAAGACTGTCCGTCGTCACGAGCTGACACTCCAGCATGCCACCCGGACCTCTCAGTCCGCCCAATTCCAGGCCATGATGGCTTCGCATGTGGTCTAACGGTTGGAGCAAGAGAAAAAGAAAAAGAACTCTTGACGGCTAGGATGGCTAAAGAAGAAGTGGCTGTGAGGGCGTGGAGAAAGACGTTGGGTTGTCTGTCTCTTAGACAGTTTGAAGGAAACAATTTTATTATTATCAGATACTATTACAGTTTATGTATGGGGTTGATGGAACCTTTAAACTTGTGAGACAATGACTCTGATGCATTTATGTTTGGTTGATACTATTATCACTATCTATTTATGATACCATTTCTATTGATGCTAATTTCGCAGGGTGATTTGTATTGAATTGCAATATGTTTATGTTATGTGTTGGAAATTTTCGACTTGTGACCTTTTTAGGTGAATTGCCCAAAATTAATTTAATGGAACATATTTATATGTATATAGTGGCGTGTATATTACATTCCCTCCTGTTGGTAACGTGGTATTTTAGGATAAGTGATGCATGGGCTACTTGTATGAGATGCTAAACGAATTTATTTATGATGCTACCAGAATACCGACCAGACGAGGAACCCATATTGGAAGACAATGAACCACTAGAGGCCGCTGTGATGGGGCTAGACAAACCGCAAACCAACCACCTACGCCACCAGGAACTCCTCGTGGAGAGAATGCCAATCATAATAATGATGAGAGAATTGCTAACCTCGTAGCACAACAAATTGCTAACACCATTCCGACCAGCATTGCTCAGATCAATGCGGACCAGAGCAACACCGGTGGAAACGATGGATTCGGGAATGATGAGGGCAACAATGAGGAAGCCGAAGAATTAAGGAATGGATGCTCTTAAAAAACCTTCATGGCGTGCAAGCTAAAGGATTTTTATGGCACCGAGGGTGCGATAGAGACCTACCGATGGATCGACGAAATGGAAGCCGTTTTGGATATCAGCGAATGTAAGATGGAACATATGGTGAGGTTTTCATCCCAATCACTAAAGGGATCGGCACTAGAGTGATAGAAGACTATTATTTAGTCTCGAGGAAGAAACTCCGCTAAACGAATGAGTTGGACCGAATTCAGGGAGTTGATAACCAACAAATACTGCCCAACCAACCAACTTGAGAAACTGGAGTCTGAATTCCTGAGCTTGGAAATGAAAGGTCCTAACTACACTGAGTACATCAACCGCTTCTTAGCCCTGTCTCAACTATTGCCACACCTAGTGACACCGGAAACCAAGGGTGTAGCACGTTTCATTTGGGGACTACATCCTAGAGTTAGGGGTATGGTCCGATCCTCCAGGCCCTCAACCCTGCAAACTGCGGTTGACTTCACTAGTAGTTTGACTGATGACCTAGTCAGGGCTGGATGGACAGAACAAACCAAGCTAGAGGATAAGAGGAAGTCGATGGGTGAGAAGAGAAAATGGTTTGATATGAAGAAAGTGATTGGTAGCAGTAGTGGGTCAAGCAAGAAGGGTGTTGAAGGTATTAGGCGTGATGACCAAGGTGAAGGGCTCGGATGCTATACTTGGGTACAAGCCCATTATGCAATAGGTGCAAACTGCATCATTAAGGGGAGTGCAACCCGATGCCATGCTTCAGATGCAAAAGACAAGGTCACTTAATTAAGGATTATACGTATGCGCAAGGAAAACAATGCTATGAGGGTGGAGATCCATGGCACATGAGGAATAAGTGACCTAAGCAGGGGAGAAATAAGGATGCCAGACCCAACAAGCTCAAGGGAAGAGCATTTGTGATGGATCCAGCTGGTGCTCGTAAGGAACCTGACGTGGTCAATGGTACATTCCTTATAAACAACCATCCTGCTACCATTCTATTTGATACTGGAGCAACTGCTAGTTTTGTCTCTAGTACTTTTAGGCCTTTGATTGACTTGAATGCATGTGTCCTGACTGATACATTTATCGTAGAATTAGCTGACGGTAACATCTTAGAAACTAATGAAGTCATCAAGGATTGCTTAATGATTCTAGAAGGTGGTACGTTTAAAATAAATCTGATGCCTATTAAGTTAGGAGGATTTGATGTGGTTATTGGTATGGATTGGTTAGCGAGGCATTGGGCCGAAATTGTGTGTGATGAACATCTACTTAAGATACATTTAGCCGACGGGAAGGTGTTAGTTGTCCATGGTGAAAGAAGAAACACGCTATATCCGATGATATCCCACTAAAGTCTACCAAGAGTCTCATGAGGGGGTGCCCAGCTTTTATACTCTGTGTAATGAAGGCAAAGGAGGAGAAGAAAATAGAGGATATACATGTGGCTTCTGAATATCCAGAAGTATTTCCCGAAGATCTACCGAGACTCCCTCCAACTTGACAAGTTGAATTCCAAATAGATCTATTGCCTGGTGCTGCACCGGTAGCCAAGGCACAATACCGACTCGCCCCTCCCGAGATGAAAGAACTAATGTTACATATCCAAGAGCTACTCGACAAGGGATTTATACGACCAAGCGTTTCTCCATGGGGTGCCCCGGTGCTATTTGTGAAAAAGAAGGATGGAACCCTACGCATGTGTATCGATTACCGGGAATTAAACAAGCTGACAATAAAAAATCGTTACCCTCTTCCGAGAATCAATGACCTGTTCATCAACTACAGGGAGCAAGTTATTTTCCAAAATATATTTAAGATCGGGGTACCATCAGCTGAAGATAAGAGAGGAAGACATACCCAAAACAACCTTTAGAACTTGATATGGACATTATAAGTACCTAGTCATGCCCTTTGGACTGACTAACGCACCAGCGACATTTATGGATCTCATGAACCGAGTGTGTCCCCCATATCTTGACAAATTTGTGATTGTGTTTATCAATGATATCTTGATCTACTCCCGTAGTAAGGAAGAGCACGAGAAGCACCTTAGGCTGATTCTTGAGTTGCTCAAGAATGAGCAGCTCTATGTCAAATTCTCCAAATGCGAATTTCGGATGCGAGAGATTCAATTTCTAGGGCATGTAGTAAATAAAGATGGGACTCAAGTGGACCCTTCAAAAATAGAGGCTATTAAGAACTAGAAAACTCCTACCGAAATAAGGCAATTCCTTGGGTTGGCCGGATACTACAGAAGGTTTATCAAAGACTTCTCACGCGTCGTGCAACTGTTAACTTCTATGACTAAGAAGAATACAGCTTTTGTGTGGGAACAAGATCAGAATGAATCATTCGAAACACTCAAGGAGAAACTGTGTAATGCACCTATCCTCGCCCTACCAGAAGGAGTGGAGGATTTGGTAGTCTATTGTGATGCCTCGCGTCAAGGACTAGGATGCGTGCTAATGCAGCGCGACAAGGTAATTGCTTATGCATCAAGACTATTGAATGAGCATGAGAAGAGCTACACAACGCATGATCTAGAATTGGGTGTCGTGGTGTTTGCACTCAAAATGTGGAGGCACTATCTTTATGGAATGAAGTGCATTATCTACACTGATCATAGAAGTTGGCAACACATTCTTGATCAGAAAATGTTAAACATACATCAGAGAAGATGGGTTGAGCTATTGAATGATTACGAATGCGAAATCCGCTACCACCTCGGCAAGGCAAATGTAGTGGCTGATGCCTTGAGTAGAAAAGAAAGGGAAAAACCCCTCGCGTTCGTGCCTTGAGGATGAGCGTGTATAACGACCTTATTGCTAGACTAAAAGAAGCTCAAGGCAAAGCACTAAAGAAAGATAAATTAGCGGAGGAAATGTTAACAGGAATGGAAAAGCGTTTTGAGTTGAGGAACGATGGTATATATAAACATGAAGGGAGAACGTGGGTACCAAAGTACGGGGGAATTAGAGACGTAATCCTAGACGAAGCCCACAAATCTAGGTACTCGATTCACCCCGGAAGCGACAAAATGTACCAAGACTTAAGGGCACTTTTTTAGTGGCCTGGAATCAAGAAATCAATCTCCATTTACCTTGGGAAGTGTCTGACGTGCGCTATGGTGAAAGCTGAAAAACAAAAACCGTCAGGAACATTGCAACAACCCGAAATTCCAGAGTGGAAATGGGATAACATCATGATGGATTTTGTTACAAAGTTGCCAAGAACTTTCAGAGGTCATGATGCTATATGGGTGATAGTTGATAGGCTTACCAAATTAGCTCACTTCTTGCCAATTCGAGAGGACTATGACTTGACAAAGCTAGCCCAACTCTACATCGATGAAATAGTGACCTGGCATGGAGTGCCACTATCGATTATCTCAAACCGTGATGGTCGCTTCACTTCTCGTTTTTGGAAATCACTCCAACAGGCTTTGGGGACCCGACTGGACTTAAGCACTGCATACCACCCACAAACCGATAGACAAAGTGAAAGAACCATCCAAACCATGCAAGATATGTTAAGAGCTTATGTGATTGACTTCGGTGGAAACTGGGACAACCACTTTCCTCTAGTGGAGTTCTCCTACATCACGCCAGTATAAAAGCCGCTCCATATGAGGCCCTATATGGTAGGAAATGCCGATCACCATTAAGTTGGAATGAGATTGGTGACAGCCAAGTAATGAGACCCGACATCGTGATGGAGACCACCGATAAAATATTTAAAATCAAGGAGCGTTTAAGAGCGGCCAGAGACCGTCAGAAGAAATACGCTGACTGAAGGCGAAAACCTTTGGAATTTCAGGTGGTTGACAGAGTAATGCTAAAAGTAGCACCATGGAAGGGAACCGTGCGATTTGGAAAGAAAGAAAGTTAAGCCCGAGATACATTGGACCGTTTGAAATAACGACAAGAATTGGCCCTATGGCATATCAATTAAAGCTACCTCAAGAGTTAAGCTACATACATGACACATTCCATGTGTCTAACTTGAAGAAGTTTATGGTAGACAAGGTCCTGGAGTTACCCTTGAAGGAAGCAAGGATTAATAACAAGTTGAACTTCGTGGAAGAGCCTGTAGAGATCATTGACCGGTTGGTCAAGAAACTCAGACGAAGTCGCATACCCAAGGTCAAGGTAAGATGGAATTCTAGGCGAGGACTTGAATTCACTTGGGAGCGAGAAGATGAGATGAGAAAGAATTATCCGCACCTCTTCAAACCCACTCGTTCTGGAATTTATTGAAGCTCAAAATTTTGGGACGAAATTTCCTAAACGGTGGGAGAATGTAACAACCGACCTTTAGGTCATAATTCTAACCTTTAACCTCCTAAATCATTATCCATATAATTAATATAAATTATAATATTATTATTATTATTAGTATTAGTGTTAATATTGTTACTACCATTATTGTCATTTTTATTATTTCATGTACCATTTGGAATGATTTAGCTAAGTCTAGCCATAGCATAGAATAACTTCGCGATCCAGGAAAAAAAATTAGTCACCCTTGCAACTGAAAAACTTAATTGAAACAATTAAATGTGTGCACTCACACATCATTCACGGCCAAAATACATGCATGCACACTTAATACTTAAAACACATTTTACTAGAACTACCACCTAAAATACTTCATTATACTACACAATACACTACATAAAACATTTATACAATAAAAATTAAACAAAAATACTCCCACAAAAGCCAAGATCGGCCGCCCTTGTGGCCCTATCCCCTTCCCTCTACTCCACTCAAACTTGCGACCAACCTCCCCCACTCCCATTTCATGCAAACACAGCACACACACTCCTCTCACTCTCTTATCTCCCTCTTGGCCCATTTCAGTAGAAAAACACACACAACACACCACAAATCCTCTCCATTTCAGCCTCACATTCGAAGATCAACCACAAACCACCATCGGCCGTGTCCAAACAAGCAAGAAAGTGGCATTTTGAGAGCTTTTGGTGCATGGTTCTTATAAGTCCGAGATTCTCCAGCCTTTGTTCGAGATTCTCTAGCTCATCTTTTCCTTCTAAACTCTCCAAATTGTGAACCATTCAAGTGTAAGCTTCAACACACCCGAACTAAACTATGTCATGTGTTATTCCTTCATTAATCTACCAAAAACCTTATCTTCTTTGTTCAAAAAGAAATTTGCTTCCTTCATCTTGTTCTTGAGGAGCTTATAACATCATTAGAGGTATCTCACATGATATATTGGTCATTCTAAGGGTGGAACACGAGTTACACCTTGAAAACCCTCTTTTGGGTGATATTTGCATCATCTAACCTTATGTCTTGTAACCCTCCGAAACCCAAGCTTGGAATCTGCTTAAATATAGTTTTTAAACATCTTGATAACCTGTTTTGAAAGTTACAAAATGATTTGGTAATGTATATGCACAATCTATGATGTTTTACACATGTGTAAATGGCTAAAATGATGAAATCTCTCAACTACAAGCTTATTTCATGGTTACATGTTTAATCCGTATGTTAGAACTATTTTTCAATACGTTTTGAGTTATTGCGTGTGTATAAGGTGATGTTAATGGCTGAAATAATAAAAGTATGGACTTGTAGACATTTTGAGCTTATTTTGGGACCCGAAAGTTAGTGAAATGACCTAAAAATAAGAGAATTAGAGTATAACCATTTTAAAAATTATTCCAGGCTCTAAAAAGGTTAACAAAGTGGTATGAATTGGATTTGTTGACCAAATAGTCAAAGGATAATTTAAATGGAATTTTTAATTAAAAACGGGTCTTAACCGGGTAACTTTTGGAAGAAAATCTTGGAAATAAAAGGGTAAACCTAAAATCTATGAAAACTATGTTATTTCAGTAAGTTAGGAACTTTAGGTCTTAAAGATGGTGAAAAATCAGTCAAACACGTTTTTGAACGGTCGGTTTCGGGTAAAAACGTGTTTTACCGGGTTAAATTTAAAAACGAGACTTTCAACCAAAAGAGCTTAAAATTACACTCCACTAAGATTATAAAACTTATAAAAAGTCCTTAAAATAATATTCAAATATTTAAGGCTTAAAACTATATGATTTAATAATTAACTGTTAAAACCTTCGGTTTTACTGTAACCGGTAACTTAAAACGTATGTTTACTAAACTCAAATCTAAATTTTGAAAAATTGGGACTTTAACTTATTAAAAATTTATTACTTAACTCCAAAAGGTCTTATATTGGGCCATAAAAGTCAATAAATGTAAGAAAGCAAACTTTAGAGTAAAAATTATAAATTCTGAAATTTGAAGGACTAAACTGTAAATTCTGCCAAACCTCTATAAATCGACCCCTTTGGACTAATAATCACTTGGTATACTTAATTTAACTTGTATAAATGATCAAATGTGGTAAAACCTGTTATTTTCCTTAAGAAATCCTAACTTTCCATAAAAGGAAACTTTTTAATGCAAGCCTTAGCAAATCTAAACGAGTTGAACGTTTAACCTTTTAACACACCTAGTACACCTCTTATAACCTTAGAGCTAGTGTCTTACACTTAATCTTGATGGTAGGGTGCTAGGCTTGAAACTTTCCTAGTACTCGAATAATTTGTTGCTTGAGACTTAAGGTGAGTTCTGGTGTTCCCTTTTTACTATAGTTTTGGGATGAAACATGTTATGTTCAATCTGAAATTACTTATGCTCTCTTGTATGATACTTGTATGTTTTGGAAAATGTTAGAACCTGCTTTTACTTGTATCATGATCATTAATTCTTGTGTGAACCGCTTGTACTATATGGGTAGATCTACCTAGGGAATCCCCTACATAGAGTGCCTTTCGTGTGAACAGGAAGGGTACCACACCGAGATTCGGCAGGGTCGTTTTTGTCATGTGACAGGTTTTTATAAGAAACTAGGGTGAACCATCCGACAAGTATGGTCCACTGTTTGAGGCTCGGTTCTTCCTTAGGGATTAACCAGTATAACCTAACTTTTGAAGAGGCTAGCCGAGATTGAGTGCAGGGTTGATTGTGATCCCCCACAACAATGAAACTATGATTTTTAAATCAAATGTTGATTCTATTGAATCCTTTTGCTTTTAAACTTTAAGCACTTGAATTCACCAACTTTTATGTTGACATAATTTTCTTTTGAGCATGTTTCAGGTAATCCTTGATGAAGGTCTGGCTTATGTAGAAGACTTATGATGACTAGCACCGTGACCCATGGCATTTGCTTTGTTTGGTTTTAAAACATTAGGAACAACTAAAATTTGGTTATTATGGAACAATTTGTACTGATAATTATGCACTTGTAATGGGGCTAGGCCTTTTTCTAGCCTGGTTTCTTTTTAAGATATAATGCCATGTGATGTTCTCTCCTTTTGTGCTCTTATGATGGTTAGTTTCCGCTGTCATATGTTGTTGCTAGTCTGTGACGTCCCACCCTACCTGGGCCCGGGGTGTGACATGAATAGTGGAATAAATTATGGTCAACTACATGGGCGTGGGAAAGCACCATGCAATATCTCAAAGATTTACAGCGGCGTGTCAGAAGGACCATACATATGTCTACTGGTTCATAGTGGGTTCTTCCAAAGGTTAAATGGCCGCGGAAGAACAAGTTCTTCCGAAACCACTTATACTTCGGAAGAGGCTACTTCTTTCCGAGGCTTGAGACATTCTTCATGTCTTCATACTTCGGAAGTCATTGTCTTGAATTCTTCTAAGTGTTGAACTTCGGAAGAAAGACTTTGTCTTCGGAAGTTGAGGTTTCTCTTCGGAAGCTCCATCAGACTTAACCTTCATAAGCTCTGCTTTTGCCTTGTTGATTCACATAAACAGAATATCATTCTCACCACCCAGTCAATATATATATAATTAACACACACCCAATACATGCTACATGATGCCTATACATCCACATGAAAAGGCACATGCATAAAGCAAATTTGAATTCATATACTATCCATAGAACAACTTACCTATGCATAATGCATGAATTACACAAAATGCCAACCAACACTCACTGCCGATGCTTGAACACAATAATATATATATATATATATATATATATATATATATATATATATATATATATATATATATATATATATCACCATGCATTACGCAGGCATTGCAAATCCCACCCACACATAGCCTACACACATGCGCACATATAATGATGGACCCATTATGCTCACATGAAGACTTTCCCTCCCAAATAACCTCATGCTACACCAAACCTTCAATCACGCACAACACATATATATGCACAAACACCACGCTTGCGCAGCAACAACATATAAACAATCCACACGAAAAAAAAGTGCATATACGCAACCCATACCAGAAACCCACAACCGTAACCCTAGCGAATGCGTAACTAACACAAATAACAAAGGGAAAAACATACCGGATGAGATGCGAGAGAGGCGAGAACTTTGCCGATACCGCTAGGGTGTCAACAGTGACTGTCGTTGCTTACAGCGGTTGCCTGAGGAATACAGTGGTTAGATGGTTGTACGTTCACCGTCGAGGGGCCGGAGCGACAGGTGATCAGTGATTGGATTTACAAAGCTAACACGTAAAGATGATGAAGGTTGCTAGAGAACGTTCAATCTCCAAAAGGTGGGAATTGTTGAAGGTTTGTAGTTGCGGATGGGAGATGATGGCAGATCGCATGGTAGGATTAAGGGTTATGGGAATGTGGGGTTTTTGGTTAAGTAATATTTTAAAGTTTACATAATTGAAAAACAGGTCCCGATGATTATCAAATTAAAATAATTTGTTGTAGTCATTTCACAAGGTTAGATAAAGAATATTATGTAATAATGCTAAGGTAACAAAAGAAGGGTTAATGACACTTACTTGAAAGTACGGGGTGTCACATTTATTAATAATAATACATATTAAAATCTTATAAGCATGTTTAATCATTGTTATAATAATTTCATTCCATGTCAGGTTGGTTCAGCCATCATGCAACTCACACTTGACCTTACACAAGTTTGTACAATGTATGTGTTAGATATGACACGAACTAGCATCTATTTATCATGTTACATACACAATATATATATATATATATATATATATATATATATATATATATATATATATATATATATATATATATATATATATATATATATCTATACTTATTAATAAAACAATATCTTATGTGCCACGTGTCGTTTTTTTAGGCCTTCATTATTTTGATTTCCCGCCTAAAAATGTATCTATCCTTATTATTAGTCATAATTCATTTGAATAAAATAAACTATTACTATAATTACAAAGTGAGTTTTTTTCCTTAAATAGTGTATATAGAATATTTATTTATAATAGGTGTTTAAGGAAGTGTTTTTTCTCAATATAATGTTATTGATTAAATTTTTAACTTTAAAATAATATTATTTAAAAATAGTCAAGTACAAATGTTAATAATATTGTAAAACCATTTGGTTCATATGTCGTAATTAAAAACAGAAAGTTTTTCTAAAATATTTTGGTTTATTTTAATTCACTCAGTCTTAATTTTAAATCGTATTTTTACATAGAAAAGTTGAAATTTTTTACTATGATTTTCTTTTAATTTCACACAAAAGTAGGCACATTCGTTTTTTTATTCTTTTTCAAAATATGTGTTTTTTAAAAATGTATTTAAGTAGCTTAAAAGATATAATAAGAAAAACTATTTTTAACAAAAAATACATTCTTTAAAAATATTTTATATAACTATCACGACGAAACAAAAAAAATTATTTTTTAAAAATATTTTATAAAATCATGAGAGATGCTAAATTATTTTTTTATTGAAACTTTATCCTTTTAATTTTATTTAAATAACATTAGTAAAAACAGAAATAATTTTATCCAATTATATTATGAATAAGAAAATTTAACTTTTTCAGTAAAAAACCATTTTGATAAATATTTTTTAAAACATTCATTTTGTTAAATTAATTTTCTGTCAATCCTACTTTGAAAAAAACTCATTACAAAGGTTTACTAATTCACTCATCCTATGAACAAATTGAAGCGAAATAGTTGACTGTTTTTCCTACCCACGAACAAATTGACTCTATCCTAATAATAATAATATAATGAGTTTTTATAGGTTGTATTACACTAAAATTGTAAAGCGAAATATGTTAGATTCTTGCTTATTCAAACAAGTAATTAAAGGTTTACTAATTCACTCATCCTATGCAAATAAGAAGAAACCAGATACGCGTCTTCTATTCCGAACCGATTTTATATATATTATCAAATCAAGGGTCTCAAATAATCAATTCAGTGTTTTGATTTCCCCAAATCATGATATCGATTTTCAAATGAAAAGATGAACCATTTCATGGTTTCGATTTACCTCAAATCATGTTATGTTTCAAGTTCAACTCATCGATCCTTTTACGCCTTCATTGATCTATTTAATATCATTCACACCCCAAGTTTTAAATCATAAAAGCTCTTCTGCAAAGTCTCAGTTCAATACTCGTATATACAAATCTCGATTGCAACAGTAGTAGTGGTTCGTACGATTTAAGGATTTGATTTTGATTTCAATATAAACTTTAGTATTTTGGTTTTTTAACATCAATTTGACTAATTTATGTTTTGTTTATGAAAGCATGAAACTTTGATTTAGTTTTAATATGTAAGCATGAAATTGATTTATGTTTTTTTAACAAAAAGAGAAAATTATATAATTGGTCTTTGTGGTTTAAACAAATTGTATGTTTGGCCCCCAAACTTTAAAAATCACCAAGATAGTCCAAACTTTTCTGTAATCACTGCATGTTTGGTCTCTGACACTAATGCAAGCTCTATGTTGTATTATCTCGAGTTATAAGTTGACATGAATTGAATTAAAATTATTAATTTACAAACAGAACATCAAATTTTGTATACAAAGAAGTTTTCGGATGTTTATAGATGTTCTCATGTTCAATATAATTTTGATTATTACCTAAAGTTCTTATTTATAAGTTAATTTAATTTCATATTATACATTATTTAGACTTATAAGCATTCATAAAGAAAAACTACTAATATTAGATATAAATGATTTTAGAACATTAAACATAAAAATCGATAGACAAAGTATTAATAATAATATTATAACTTACGAGTCTTTTCTAATTAAAAACAATTTTTAATGACTGAACCCATGTATTACACGGGTTTTTAGTCTAGTATATATATATATATATATATATATATATATATATATATATACATACTCTCACTCTCTCTCAATGCATACACTAAATTTACACACATATATACCACATTCAATACTCCATACACATAAACAACACAACAGAATCATTTATTATAACATTGTTAATTGTTACAAAATATTGTTTAATTGCATTACAACGTAAAAACATCATTATAACATAAAATGGATGCCATCCAAAACATGCCAAGTAACTTCACCCCCATACCATCCTCAGCAACCATTACCTACCAACTGGAAAATGCATAAACGTCAGTGTTGCTGAGTGAGTTCTAGTTTTATAAATAAAATACTTTACATTCGTTTAAAACCATTTCTTTACTTTCATTCGTGATCATACATCATACGTACACATAGATAATACTCATTATTATCTTCTATCATCATTCATTATCGTACGCCATTCGTTATCATTCATTCATTCACATTGTACATTTTGTACTTTAATCATTATCCTTCACTTTTCTTTCTGGACCAATGCCATGTGCTGTACCACGAACATTATGCACAAAACTGGTTGCTGGGCCTGAGGTCTTTAAATAGACCCCGAACATTATGCACGAAGCTGACTCCAGTACCTAGGGCAAGCGACAAGGGTCCCATATCAATCACAAGGATTAGACCCCAGTGTGCATCCTTCCGGGGTAGCTAACCCTCACACAGTTGAGCTAACACCCTTCATTGGGTGTGAACCTCCTTTCATTTGCTTGCAAGACTTTTCATTCATTCATCTTTTCTTTCATGCATGCATTCATTCATTCTTTACGTTCCACTTTTCATTATCATTAACTTCCGCTTTTCATTACATAATACTTTACGTTCATTATCATAATCACACTAAAGTAAAGCCACGGTATAATACGTAATAAGGAACATAAAGAAAACAGATCATAATCATACATGACATCATCAAACATCACATACAACATCACATACAACATCATACATCATCCCCGGGAACATACCAAGTCATAGCCTAAAAATCCTTCCTTACAAAATTTCTAAATAAATTCCAAGTATTTAGGCGCATGGGCACTATGCAGGCGCATGGCCACTATGCAGGCGCATGACTGCTTAGGCGCATGGAACACTTCGGCGCATGGGAAACTCTAGGCACGTGAGCACTATACGAGCACATGGCCAACACATAGTCGTCTAGGAAAATTCTAGGCGCATGGACACTATGCAGGCGCATGAGCCTAACTTAAACGCATGGGAAATTGGGCGTTTGGGCAGTTGGGCGCATGGGCAACTACTTAGGTTGTTAGCACATTTCTAGGTGCATGGGTACTATTAGGCACATGAACATCTTGTATTTCTACTTAAATCATTTTCAGTCCCAAATCCGATCCTAACATGATTTTAACCTAGTTTCTAACATACTAAGCAACATAAACATGCTTACAAACATGAACATAATCCCAAGAATCATTCCCAACGTACACCCACCCACAAGGCATACACAAATACATATGGGTACATATACCCAACATAATAAAACGTTACATCATGCATTTCCAGCCCCAAAACAAGTTTAAAACATTAAAAACGGGGATCTAGAACTCATCTTTTGTAACTTTCGAGTAGACTTCTTCAAACCCGAATGCAATTGAGCTCAAACACCTAAAAACCCACAAAAAACACACAAACGAACACACCAAACACACATAAGCACATACTCAAGGTTGAAAATCAGCCTAGAACAACACAAAACATCAATAACTAACCTGAAATCTGCACTTCTCTTCTTCTTCTCTCTAGAACCTGAGAATTCTCTGCTCTATCTCTCTCTAGAACCCGTAAACAAAAGGTGATGAACATGAAATGGGCGGCCATGTTACTTTTATACAAAATATTATAAAATTTTGTCCTTTGTACACTTTTAACCCCTCAACTTGGGTTTTATTGTTCTTCTTTCTTTTATTTTTCTTTTCTTTAAATTAACCGGGTGTTACAAGTCCACCCCTCTTATATAGGTTTCGTCCCTGAAACCTGTTACTCCTCAAATAGCTGAGGGTAATGATGTCTCATCTCTTATTCAGTCTCCCACGTAGACTCGGATCCCTTTCTATGCTTCCACTGTACTTGCAGCAAGGGGACCACTTTATTCCGTAATCTCTTCTCCTTCCTATCAATGATCGCCACTGGTTGCTCCACATAATTGTGCCGCTTGTCTACATCAATGTCCTCCAGTGGTACAACCATATCCTCATCAGCTAAGCACTTCCTCAGATAAGATACATGGAATGTAAGATGAATTCCACTTAACTCGTCGGGTAGTTCCAACTTATAGGCCACCTCTCCTACATGAGCAGTGATTCGAAAAGGCCCTTTGTACCTCGGGCTTAACTTGCCCCGCTTTCTAAACCGAATGATACCCTTCCAAGGTTAGACCTTCAGCATAACTTTATCTCCCACCTTGAATTCAATTGGTCTACGTCTCTTGTCGGCATACACCTTCTGTCTATCTTTGGCTGCCTTCATAAAGGCCTTGATCTTTTCTAGTTTTTCAGTCATAGCCTCAATCACCTCAATGTTCCCTAACTCCTTCTGACCAATATCACCCCAACACACGGGCGTTCTGCATCTCCTATCGTATAACATGTCATATGGTGGCATACCAATGCTGGCATGATAATTGTTGTTGTTGAGAATTCAGCTAACGGTAAGTGTTCGTACCAACTTCCTCTAAAATCAATGACGCATGCCCGGAGCATATCCTCAAGTGTCTGAATAATCCTCTCTGATTGACCATCCTTTGAGGATGAAAAGCCGTACTGATGTGTAACCTCGTTCCTATTGCATCATGGAATTTCTTCCAAAACTTGGATGTAAGCCGGGTGTCACGATCAAACACAATAGACACCGGTACACCATGACGAGTTACACACTCCATAATTGACAGATCCACTAGTCTCTCCAAAGAATACGTTTCACAGATCGGTAAGAAGTGAGCACTTTTCGTCAGACGATCGACAATCACCCATATAGCATCATACCCTTTTGTTGTACGAGGCAGCTTTGTAAAAAAGTCCTTCATGATGTGCTCCCATTTCCACTCTGGTATATCCAAGGGTTCGATCTTCCCGTATGGCTTTTGATGCTCTGCCTGCACTTGTAAGCAAGTAAGACACTTACTCACATACTCCGCTACATCGCGCTTCATACCCAGCCACCAATAATCTTTCTTCATGTCTTAATACATCTTCGTAGCACCGGGATGAATAGAGTATCGAGTCTTATGACCCTCATCCATGATCTTTCCATGTAAATCTCCATAAAGGGGAATCTGTAAGGTTTCCTATAAGTCTGATGTCGTCAAAACATCCAAAATCTCTCTACATGCATGCACTGAAGAACATAAGTAGAAATGCTTCTGATGTTTTACACCATGCACTAGAAATATTCTAAGTGTAAAATCTTCCGAAGCCAAGACCAACATCTTCCGAAGCCAAAAGTGATGTCTTCCGAAGCTTCAAAGGCAAAGTGTTCCGAAGCCAAAGAGTGAACACAGATTTCTTCCCTAGACTTTTAGAGACATGTCTTTATCTGATATACTTTATCTTTAAGTTGGACCATCTTTCCGCTGCAACTCTGTAAAGTCACCAACTTACATGAGTTGGTGAAAAGGTCCATGCTTTTGGTAACTGTAAATTGAGGTCTTGAGTCTGTGCTTTCTACTTTATGTACTTTTATCCTTTTTGTAATATAGTAGGATGTGAGCTATGACATGTCATAGTCACTAGTCAAAAGACAATCTGCCTTTTAACTCTACATTTGATTTTGTGTGTTGTCTAGTCTTATGTATCCAGCTGGCCTTCAAAGTATGGCCGGCTGTAGGATGTAGTATATGTATCTCAAGTACTTGTAACTTTCCTTTATGCTTTGGAACATTTGTAATAGAACTTGAGAAGCAATATACAACATTTTTGAAAACCAATTACTTGTGTTGTTTTGCTATCTTGTTCTGTCTCATTCTTACTTGTGTTCTTAGCATCTTTCACTAAAGTTAACAAGTTCCCTATTTGATCTGTTAAGTGTTCTAAGTAACTCTCCTCATTGTGTTGTTGTGTTGTAAGTGCATACCCTTCAACGGTCCTGCATTTGGTATTAGAGCATTCCAGGCTCTTGATATAAGATCTCACTATTTTAAGATCCCTCTCACACACAAAATACTTAACAACTCAAATGGCAACTATTACCAAAGCTGATATGAAAACTGGAACCATGACAAAGTCTCCACCGATCACTCCTGAAGACTTTGATACTTGGTGTCAAAGAATAGAAAGCTTCATCAAGTCTCAAGACTCCAGGATGTGGGACTCTGTTGTTGAAGGACCTTATATACCAAGCACCACTTTTGCTACTGGTGGTGGTATGATTCCAAAGGATGTGGCTGATTACTCTGAAGAAGACAGGAAGAGAATAGAGATAGATCAGAAAGCCATGACAGCCCTTCAAACTGCTCTTCCAAACTCCATCTACAGAGGCTTCAAGAAGTGCAAAACTACCAAACAACTATGGGAAGCACTGAAGCTGATGTATGAGGGGTCTACTGAAGCAAAGGAGAACAAAAAGGATCTCCTGAAGCAGTAGTTTGAAAACTTCACCTTTAAGGTAGGTGAAACCATGACTCAATAATACTTCAGGTATGTTGAGATTGTGGATACTCTAATGGATGTTGGAGTAACTCTTGAGAACAGGGACATTGTAAGGAAGTTTATGTCCTCTCTTCCTAGACAATGGACACATTACTGTGTTGTTATCAAGAGGACTGAGAACCTTAAGACTCTTACTCTTACAGAGTTGTATGGTATTCTTAGTGGCTACCAGATGGAGATGAACATGCAAAACTCATCTGGTAACTCCAGCATTCAACTGAGTTCAGCCCTCCATGTGGTTGAAAGGGAAAGCATTGAACCACACATCATCATATATGCTACCCTGATAACTCATAAAAGGGCCCTTTCATCACCTTCCCAGAGACTCCAAGGGAAAGCTACACTCAAGGAATTCCTTTCCAAGAGACAAGTTCTTCTCATGCTTTTGTCTCTGCTGATGAAACCACAGGCAACTTTCTGTTCACCCTTGAAGATTTGGATTGTATCCATCCAGATGATCTTGAGTAGATGGAGATAGTCCAGCAGATGGCTCTTCTCACTCACGGAGCCAAGAAGTTCTACAAGAGGACAGGGAGAAAGTTTCCAAGCAATGCAGCCAGTGGAAAGTTTGGCCTGGATAGAAGCAAAGTAAAGTCTTACAACTGTAACCAGATGGGACACTTTGGAAGGGAGTATAAGACACCAAGGACAAATGGCGGCCAAGCACAAACCAGACCAAACTACACTGAGAAAGCCCCCCAAAATGAGAAGCCAAAGCAGCAAGCTGCAGTTGCTATTGAAGAAGGAGTTGATTGGAGCTTTCAGGTAGAAGATGCATGTAAGGATTCCTATAAGTCTGATGCAGCCAAAACATCTAAAGTCTCTCTGCATGCACGCACTGAAGAACAGAAGTAGAAATGCTTCGGAAGTTTTACACCAAACACTAGAAATATTCGAAGTGTAAAATCTTCCGAAGCCAAGACCAACATCTTCCGAAGCCAAAAATGAAGTCTTCCAAAGCTTCAAAGACAAAGTCTTCCGAAGCCAATGAGTGAAGACAGATTTCTTCCGAAGACTTTTGAGGATATGCATTTATCTAATGTACTTTACCATACAGCTGGACCACCTTTCCGCTACAACTCTGTAAAGTCACCAACTTACATGAGTTGGTGAAAGGTCCATGCTTTTGATAACTATACATTGAGGTCTTAAGTCCATGCTTTTTACTTTATGTCTTTTTATCCTTTTTGTAATATATTAGGATGTGAGCTATGGCATGTCATAGTCACTAGTCAAAAGGCAAATCTGCCTTTTGACTCTACTTATGATTTTGTAGTTGTCTAGTCAATTATATCCAAATGGCTTTCAAAGTATGTCCAGCTGTTGGATGTAGTATAAAGTATCTCTAGTACTTGTAACTTTCTATCGTATGCTTTGTAATATTTGTAATAGAACTTGAGAAGCAATATACAACATTCTTGAAAACCAATCACTTGTGTTGTTTGCCATCTTGTTCTGTCTCATATTTACTTGTGGTCTTAGCATCTTTCACAAAAAGTTAACCAGTTCCCTATTTGATCTGTCAAGTGTTCTAAGCAACTTTCCTCATTGTGTTGTTGTGTTGTAAGTGCATACCCTTCACCGGTCCTGCATTTGGTATCACAGCTTTTCAGGCTCTTGATATAAGATCTCACCATCTTAAGATCCATCATACACACAAAATACTTAACATCTCAAATGGCAGCTATTACCAAAGCTGATATGGAAACTGGAACTATGACAAAGTCTCCACTAATCACTTTTGAAGACTTTGATACTTGGTGTCAAAGAATAGAAGGCTTCATCAAGTCTTAAGAATCTAGGATGTGGGACTCTATTGTTGAAGGACCTTACATACCAAGCACCACTACTGCTACTGGTGGCGGTATGATTCCTAAGGCTGTGGCTGATTACTCTGAAGAAGACAGGAAGAGAATAGAGATTGATCAGAAAGCCATAACAGCCCTTCAAACTGCTCTTCCAAACTCCATCTACAAAGACTTCAAGAAGTACAAAACTGCCAAGCAACTATGGGAAGCACTGAAGCTTATGTATGAGGGGTCTACTGAAGCAAAGGAGAACAAGAAGGATCTCCTGAAGCAGCAGTTTGAAAACTTCACCTTTAAGGTAGGTGAAACCATGACTCAACCATACTTCAGGTATGTTGAGATTGTGGATACTCTAATGGATGTTGGAGTAACTCTTGAGAACAGGGACATTGCAAGGAAGTTTATGTCCTCCCTTCCTAGACAATGGACACATTACTGTGTTGTTATCAAGAGGACTGAGAACCTTAAGACTCTTACTCTTACAGAGTTGTATGGTATTCTTAGTGGCTACTAGATGGAGATGAACATGCAAAACTCATCTAGTAACTCCAGCAATCAACTGAGTTCAGCCCTCCATGTGGTTGAAAGGGAAAGCATTGAACGACAACATCATCATATATGCTACCCTGACAACTCATAAAAGGGCCCTTTCATCACCTTCCCAGATACTCCAAGGGAAAGCTACACTCAAGGAATTCCTTTCCAAGAGACAAGTTTTTCTCATCCTTTTATCTCTGCTAATGAAACCACAGGCAACTTTCTGTTCACCCTTGAAGATTTGGATTGTATCCATCCAGATGATCTGGAGTAGATGGAGATAGTCCAGCAGATGGCTCTTCTCACTCACGGGGCCAAGAAGTTCTACAAGAGGATAGGGAGAAAGTTTCCAAGCAATGCAGCCAGTGGAAAGTTTGGCCTGGATAGAAGCAAAGTAAAGTCTTACAACTGTAACCAGATGGGACACTTTGGAAGGGAGTATAAGGCACCAAGGACAAATGGCGGCCAAGCACAAACCAGACCAAACTACACTGAGAAAGCCCCCCGAAATGAGAAGCCAAAGCAGCAAGCTGCAGTTGCTGTTGAAGACGGAGGCTTTGACTGGAGCTTTCAGGTAGAAGATGCATGTAAGGATTCCTATAAGTCTGATGCAGCCAAAACATCTAAAGTCTCTCTGCATGCATGTACTGAAGAACAGAAGTAGAAATGCTTCGAAAGTTTTTCACCAAACACAAAAAATATTCGAAGTATAAAATCTTCCGAAGCCAAGACCAACATCTTCCGAAGCCAAAAATGAAGTCTTCCAAAGCTTCAAAGACAAAGTCTTCCGAAGCCAATGAGTGAAGACAAATTTCTTCTGAAGACTTTTGAGGATATGCCTTTATCTGATGAACTTTACCATACAGCTGGACCACCTTTCCGCTGCAACTCTGTAAAGTCACCAACTTACATGAGTTGGTGAAAGGTCCATGCTTTTGATAACTGTACATTGAGGTCTTAAGTCAATGCTTTCTACTTTATGTACTTTTATCCTTTTTGTAATATATTAGGATGTGAGCTATGGCATTTCATAGTCACTAGTCAAGAGAGTGTAAGGCACCAAGGACAAATGGTGGCCAAGCACGAACCAGACCAAACTACACTGCGAAAGCCCCCAAGAATGAGAAGCCAAAACAGCAAGCTGTAGTTGCTGTTGAAGAAGGAGCCTTTGACTGGAGCTTTCAGGTAGAAGATTCATCTCCAAACCAAGCACTCATGGCAGACCACGATGAAGCGAAGGTATTAGAACATCTTTGTACTACTTAATGCATTGCTACAGTCAATAGATACAGGTCCTATAACTTAGAAATAAGATCTGATCTTGAGTCTTTAAATATCTTAAAAGCTGATTTTAAAAGAGCTGAAAATGATTATAAACTAAAGATAGAGGACATAGAGAAAACCATTTCAACTCTTAAACATGAGCATACAAACTAAAGGACTCAGATCAAAGACCTCATTACTAAGTGAATTGAATGCCGAGCTGAGCTTGTGATCAGCAAAGCCAAGGCAGAAAAATGTGTTTTTGAAGAAGAGACCTTCAAGAACATAATATCCTCATCCTTGCATGCAAAAGTTTGTTATCAAAATAAGCAGGGACTAGGATCTTGTGAGATAGCTCATCCACACATAATCTTGTCTGTAAGATCTCTTAGGTGTGGAACTTGTGAAGATGAGCTTCCCCTTATAGATTCTGTGACTGAAGAGGATGAAGAGGAGATGGTGGAGAATGGCTCTCAGAAGAGTGAAGTAGAGCATTCTAAGAAGGGTCACCATCCCTCTGAGGAGAGCAAAACTGTTGGGATGACCAAGTCAAGAAAAAAGAACTTGATTAGGAATGCCAAAAGAAAGTCCAAAAAGGCTCAAGAGATCATGCCACCTTCAATTCTGCATAGAAACAAGTCTTCATCTCTGCAGGATTTGAAGTGGTGAAGGCTGAAGACACCAACTTGAACTCCATCAACAAGAGTTCTGGTTCATGTCCAAATCATCCCATCATCAAGAAAAAGGCTGATCAGTTGTGCACCAGTGCTATAAAACCTGAACCATCTAGCTCCAAAGGTAGTTCTATCCCCACAAGAACTGCCACAACATCTGCAAAGATGAAGATGGTGAAGGAAAGTGATCAAGTTCAGCCTTGTTCACAAAGGAAAACTCCTAGAAGGAAGAAAATGGACTGTGTTATGTGTGGGAGTACCTCTCATCTTGCTAAGGATTGTGTTTACAATCCAAAGAGTACTCTCCACATGACCAAGAAAGAAAATTCTAAGAGTTTGGAAAAGAAGAAGCAAGATTCGGAAGGAAAATTTGTTTCCTTCGGAAGCTCCAAAATGAAGAAGAAGACAAGTGGAAACTTGCCTTCGGAAGAAAATTTGGTCTCTAAAGAAAGGAATACTTCCGAAGCACTGAAGCTTGCTGCAGTGTAAGCAAGATCTTCCGAAGGTCCACTCATCAAAACTTCCGAAGTCATCAAAACTTCCGAAGTATTGAAGGTCAAGTCTAAGCTTCCAAAGGTGGTGTGGAAGTCAAAGAAAGACCAAGTGGCTGAAAGTTCTTCATCAACATCAGCAAATGATCTTTCTAGCATGACTATAGGATAAATTACTGTTGCATTGTCTTCAACTTCTTTTGATGAGCCAAAGACCAATGAGGCTTGGGTTTCCAAATGTAACTAACCATCTCTTTTGTGCAGGAACAACTCAAGACAAACAGAAATGTGTAGATCATTGACAGTGGCTCTTCCAGGCACATGACAGGCAATAGGTCACTACTCCAAACTGCCCATCACCTTCTGGGCAGAGGCAGTGAACACTGCTTGCTATGTGCAAAACAAAGTTTTAGTGGTTAAGACACATGGTAAGACTCCTTATGAACTTTGGCACAAGAGAAAACCTTTCATTGGTTTCTTCAGGTCATTTGGATGTCCTTGCACCATCTTGAATACCAAAGATCAAATTGCCAAGTTTGCTGAGAAATCAGATGATGGTAACTACATTGGATATTCTTCTCAAGCTAAAGCTTATAGAGTATACAATCTCAGAACTAGAGTAGTTGAGGAGTCAGCCAATGTGACTTTCAATGAGCACACTCCCAGTGTGAAAGGTTTTGGTCCGGATTGGCTATTTGATCTTGAATTAGTTACCAACTATTTTACCAAATCTTGTGAGAATGTTTCAAGGTCCACAATTATACTACCTACAGGTGATCCTGACCCAAGATTTGAGCTAAGAAGACCTTCAAGCTACACATCTTCAGTTCTAATGGTAACCAATCCTGCAAATGAAGCTTCTACCAGTACATCAATGACAAATCCTGCTAATACTTTTGGGTGCCTTCAAATTCCAGCTTAGAGGCACAAAACTCAGATGAAAAGCTTCAAATGTTAGAGAAAATTGTGGTGGTGAAAGTGATCAGGAATTTCTTGATGCTGATAACCACTCCATTGAAGACAACATCAATGATGTCACACACTCATTGGATCAAGTCAATCTTGATAAGTGTGCTAATGTGGAGGGTGAATCTTCCTTGCCAGATCAAAATTTCTCAAATTTGGATCTGTCTAAGCAACTTGTGTGATCCCTCACCTAAGGATCCACAAGTCTCATCCTACCATAAACATCATTGGAGATGTTGATTCAGGGTTGAGAACAAGAGGACAAACCCATGATGCAAATGTTTGTCTTCACTCTTGTTTCTTGTCCCAGATAGAGCCAACAAAAATTGATGAGGCTCTAAAGGATAGAAGTTGGGTTGAAGCTATGCAAGAGGAGCTGCTTCAATTCAAAAGGCAAAAGGTTTGGAACCTATGTCCTCTTCCTCAAGGGAAGACTACCATAGGAACCAAATGGGTGTTCAGGAATAAGAAAGATGATAGAGGACTTGTCATCAAGAACAAGGCAAGACTAGTTGTTCAAGGATATACTCAAAAAGAAGGAATTGACTACACTGTTGTTTTTGCTCCTGTAGCAAGACTTGAAGCTGTCAGGATATTCCTAGCTTTTGTAGCATCTAAGAACTTCAAGGTCTACCAACTTGATGTCAAGTGTGCCTTTCTTTATGGGGTGATTGGTGAAGAAGTGTATGTCAGACAACCACCTGGGTTTGTAGATCCTGATCATCCTGATTATGTCTGTAGGCTTGATAAAGCTCTTTATGGGCTGCACCAAGCACCAAGGAAATGGTATGAGACTCTATCTCTGCAGGACCGATGAAGGGTATGCACTTACAACACAACAACACAATAAGGAGAGTTGCTTAGAACACTTAACAGATCACATAGGGAACTGGTTAATGTTGATACATATGTACCTAGATGTGGATCTTAATGTAATATGTCTTGAATGTCTTACACTTATGTAATGCTTGGGTTATTAATGAAATGAGAATGTTTGGTTGTGATTTATAATGTTTAATATTTCATTAATGAGTTGATATTGACTTGATTATATAGGTTTGTGATTGTTTGAATTGATACACATAATGTTATATTAATGAATTCATTCAAACTTGGTTAAGTGAAGTTCAAATGCGTCCGACTGGACCATGCGCCCCAACAGTGGTCATGCGTCCGAATGGCCATGCGACTGAGTGTCCATGTGCCTAAACAGTTCATACGCCTGAACATCTTCATGCGACTGCCTCAGCCGCACGACTGAACACTTAGTCGTGCGAATGGATCAACCGCATGGCTCAATCGCACGAATGAACCATGCTTATGGTTCAGTCGCACGAATGAGCAACCCTAACCTATAAATACCACCTAATTCGTGAAAAAACGTAACACTTCAATTTACTTCGAGTCCAGACGTATCCTAGCCGTCCAGAAACCTCCAAGAACCTGTTCCAAGTTCACAGATCGCATTAGATCGATTCTATATATTCTTAACGTTTAGATTCAATTGATAATTTATTCGACGTGCGTTCTCACTGATTGGATCGCCAATCAAATAGGATTCCGCACTATTTGAGTTGGTATACACGTTAATCAGTTAGTATTTCGTGCAATACACGATCCTAACAAGTGGTATCAGAGCTTTGGCTCTTGATTACGTGTGATTCAATCGTTTTTGATACAAAAGTTGTGTTTTTTCACTAAAAACGCAATCTTTTCGTGTCAAACGGTGTCTTGGACGTCCCCTGCTCATAAAGTTTTGGTTTTTCCGGCATACGGCGATTAGGGTTGGTGAAAATTCGGGTTTTTACGGCCAAAACACCTTAAACCTAGAATTTTTCGAAATCCAGCAGCTTCAGTCGCACGGTTGACTCAATCGCACGACTGGACTCATTCGCATACCTTCATTCGTACGACGTAGTTCGCATTGTTCAACCGCATCAGCTCATTCACACGACTGGACCAATCGCATTAGTTCAGCCGCACGATTGAACCATTCGCATTGTTCAATCGCACGGGTAACCCAATCGCACAGCTCCATTCGCACTAGTAAAACAGGTTGTTTAAGAGACTAAAGTTAATCGAAATGGAGGACTAGTATTCAGCGTTTACAGCCGGGAAGGACTCACGTATTCAGAACTTACTGCTACTGGAGAGTGAAGTGGGGAATCACAATAAACCCCCTAAGCTTATAACATTAGATGAGTTCCCACACTGGAAACAACGTTTTGAGATCTACTTAAATGGAGTAGATCCTAATATGTGGGACGCCATTGAGACGGGGTACAGTATGCCAGTAGGTGCAGATGGAGTTAAACTTACATTAGGTGGCATGACTGATGCACAGAAAGTCAAATATAATGCTAAAAAGAGAGTGTATGCGTTGCTTACTCAGTCTATCCCTAAGGATATTTTCCATCAATTCTCTGAGAATAAGCAAGCCAAGAAGTTATGGGATGAGCTGGAGAAAAGGTATGACGGAAATGCGTCATAGAAGGCTATTAAAGCTAAAAAGTTGAAGAAAGAGTTTGACAACTTCTCATCGATGGGTAATGAGAGTTTAGATGATGTCATTGATTGATTCTACCATTTGATGAGAGAGCTGCACACGCATGGTGTCACAACGACCATGGAAGACAAAGTGTCGAATTTTGCAGACGGGTTGCCAGAAAGTTGGGCTTCTTTTGTTTCAAATCTGAGACAGAATGGATTGCTAGCGAGGTTGGACATCAATGATTTCATTCTAAAGCTGGGAGAAGAAGCCCTAAGGATGAAGTACCGAGCTCAAAAGTCTTCGTATACTCAGAATCCAGCTCTGTACAATGCTACTCCACAAGTCAAGACGTCTGGAGCACCACTTCAGACCGCCTTTGTGTCAAGCTCATCTGGTCCTTCACAAGCCTCTACTTCAGGATCAGAAACGTCAGGGTCTTCTAGTACCCAATACATTGCATCTGAAGCAAATGCTAAAAGACTGAAGACCAAGAATCTCGGAAATGTGACGGTAGAAGTAGCAAGAGAGCACATGGATCTCTTAGCAGCAGTAGTCCACTCCTATGATGGACTTGTTGCTGGGAAAATTGGAAACTGCCATCTGGCAGACGAGGACTACGAGCAGGTAGATGAGACAGAGCTGGAGAGGATGGATATAATGTGGGCCTTAGCAAGTGCTGTCCGGAGAGCTAAGAAGTTTGTGAAGAAGACCGGACAAAACTTGGTTGCTACTAAGGACACTACTTTTGGTTTTGACAAGAGCAAGGTGACCTATTTCAACTATGGAGAAAAGGGGCACTTCAAACGAGAGTGTGTGAAGCCCAAGAAGACTGGAAACGGGAATCCATTCTCGTCCTTCACTCGTCAAGATAAGCCAACTAGCAGTCCTACTTCATCAAGCAAGGATCCAAAAGCCTTGACTGCTCATGATGATGAAGGACAGGACTGGAGTTTTCTGTTTGTCTCTCCGGGAGAATCAAATATTGCTAGTGTGGAAGACTTAGATGATGATTCTGCGAGTGAAGGAGATATTGCAGTGAAACTCGTGATGTCAAACATTGAAGAGACTGCAACTGAGGTCAACTACAAGCCTGAAGAAGGGACAACCACAACAAAGACAGAATCATCAGAACCAGAAACATCAGATGCTGCGTTGATGGCTGATTCATCAGAACCTCCTCAGGTAAGTACTACTGACCAACTTTTCAAAAATCATGCTTGTTGATTGTAATAAATTTAGGGAAAGCATAGATCTGAAATTTGCTAGGTTATTAGATCATAACGATAGCTTAGTAAAGGATTTGCAACTGTGCACTGAGGCAAATAGAGTTTAAAACAAAATAAGCATAGTTACAAAGAAAAGATAGACCTTTTGAATAAACAGCTTAGGGAAACAGAAGTAGTAGCCTTTAACCAAGCAAATGACATTAGGTACTATCTTAACTCCCTAGAAGACACTAAGAAACAAAAAGCAGTTTTAGAAGTAGAAGTCAATTCATTAAAGCAAAAACTGCATAGTTGGACAAGTTCATCTCATATTGTCCAACACTTAGTGAGAGAGCGAAACAATGGGGAGGTTTTGGGATATAAAGTGGTACCACCACCACCTGAGACCTTGATGAACACTAAGAGTAAACCAATAAATAACAATCCAATCAAGGATCATGTGGTGTCTACTCCTCTTGTAAGTGATCCAGATTCCTCATGTACTTCAAATGAATCTGGAACAAAACAAAAGGAGGCCACTTCAAAGGCAAAAGGTAAAATGCCTTGTGTTAATCTGGAAAAAGAATTTGAAAAGGTTAATATAAAGTCAGGGACAAACAAAGTCAAATCTGAACCTAAAAAGACTGTGAATGTTAATCTATCATGAGTTTCTTGTCAAAGTCCAGTTAACCAAAATGGAAAAGATGTTAAGAATGTTAAAACAATTAAGTTTGTTAAACAAGATAAAAAATCAAAAGAAGTAGAGTCAAAGCCCAAACATAACGATGTCACTAGGGTGTCACACACGTCTCCACATAGACAGTTTAATCATAAAGTTGATAGCAGGTCATGCTACAACTGCGGAGAGTGTGGACACATTGCTTCTTACTGTCCTTACTATCAGACACCTAGGAAGAAAGTTGAACTTCAGGATTCAAAACCTAGGTCTTCTAAGAGGAACTCATTGACTCCACCTAGAAGAATTAGTGAACCCAAAGTTCAACCCATTAGCCAGTCGTCTGTTTATCACAAACAGGCCTAACACAAATCTGGATTATGGAAAGAAAAGTCAGCCTCTGTGTCTGATAATGAGGACAAGAAGTCACCTGAGCTATCCTCACCTTCTAAGGGTCAATGTGTTGAAAGCCAGTAAAGGCTTGGGTTCCTAACCTGAACTAATGTTTTAAATTGACTGTGCAGGGTGTTCGCTACAGTGCTGAAACCAACACGTGGATTGTAGATAGCGGAGCATCCAGACACATGACAGGAAACAGGGCACTCTTATCAAACGTCAAACAAATAAAAGTAGGGCATGTTTCTTTTGCTGGTAACAAAGGAGGTTATATCACAGCTCAAGGGGAATTTGGAAATCAGAAAGTTAAGTTTGATAAAGTGAACTACGTTCAACAACTTCAAAACAACTTACTTTCTGTTTCCCAAATATGTGACAAGGATTTAAGGTTGTATTCGACAACAAGAAGTGTTATGTCTGAAAAAGGACTATGTGATTCCGGAGGACCAAGTTTTGATGACAGCTTCAAGATATAAAGATCTTTATATCTTGGATCTCTCAACGGCTTCCACAACAGATCATGAAGTTCAGTGCTTCTTATCAAAAGCTACTGAGAAGGACTCCATTTCTGGCATAGGAGAATGGGACACATTAATCAACGGAAGATGAATCACTTGATCCAGAATGATCTAGTGAGAGGAGTTAACTTCAAAAATTTCCAACTTGTGGATTTCTGTGTAGCATGCAAGAAAGGCAAACAGACGAAGAAGTCTCATAAGGAAAAGAAAGTTCATTCCATCGAGCTTCCTCTTGAACTTCTTCACATGGATCTGTTTGGTCCAGTCAGTACAAAAAGCATTGCAGGCGACTTGTACTGCTATGTGGTTACTGATGACTACTCAAGATTCTCTTGGGTAATGTTTTTGAAGTCCAAATCAGAAACATTTGAGTCTTTCAAGGAATTAGTAACTACACTGGAATCTCTCTACAAGCTGAAGGTAAGACAGGTACGCTCAGACAACGGGACCGAGTTCAAGAATAAGTGGATGGAGGCTTACTGCAAGGAAAAGGGAATTGTGCACCAGTTCACTTCTGCCTACACGCCTCAGATGAATGGCGTTGCTGAGAGAAAGAATCGCAGCTTGATAGAGACAGCACGGACAATGCTAGCAGACTCGAAACTGCCTATCCAATTCGGGATGAGGCAGTGGCAAATGCATGTTACACATTAAATCGAGTTCTGGTAGTCAAACGCCATGGCAAGACATGTTACGAGTTACTACAACGACGTAAACCTAATCTAGAGTATCTCGAACCATTTGGCGCACCGTGCACACTACTGAAGAAGACTCAAGAAGGAAAATTCAGCGAGAAGGCTGATGAAGGTATCTTCCTAGGATACAACATACCGAACAAGAGAGTCTATAACAACTCAATGGGTTTAGTAGAAGTGTGGTGTAATGTTGATGTTCAAAGATACACCACACCACCTACTGGAAAAGGACCCACTTACTTATTCGACTATGATGGATTCTTCAAGTCCTTCAACATACCTATTTCCACTTCTGACGAAGAGTTAGCTACAAGGATGATGTATGATATCTTGAACTCACCGTCATTAGATTCATCATCATCTGGTTCACAAGGTGATTCATCTCACCACTCAGGGGGAGCACTCGAAGCAAGTGACTCCTCCTCAGAAAATGAAGCTGAAGAAAATGACCAGAACAATCAGGAGGAACAGGTTCCAATTCCTGCAAGTCCACAAGCATCTAACAGTGATGCCTCTTCGACTTCGGAACCTCAAACTCCTACTACCTCAGATGCAGAACCAAATGTTCATAATCTTGACTCTGAGGTAGTTGTTCTCACCACTCCAGGATCACGTCTAAATGTCTATCATCCCCTAGACAATGTCATTGGGATGTCAGATCAGGAGTGCAGACCAGAAATCAGCTGTACTCAGCTGATTATGCCTCGGTAATAGAAAAAGGATACATTCACGACGGTGCTTATCGGTGTTTTGTCTCGCAGGTTGAGCCAAAATACGTCAGTGAAGCACTGAATGATAAGGCATGGGTGCGTGCCATGCAAGAAGAACTTCTTCAGTTCAAGAAGTTAGGTGTATGGACTCTGGTAGATAGACCTAAAGGTGCTAAGGTCATTGGCACCAAATGGGTCTTGAAATGCAAGAAAGATGACCAAGGCGTCATTATCAGGAACAAGGCTCGACTTGTAGTTCAAGGGTTTCGACAAGTCGAGGGCATTGATTACAATGAAGTGTTTGCACCCGTGGCAAGGATGGAAGCTATCCGCATCTTCCTTGCCTATGCATCGTATATGAAGATTAAAGTTTATCAATTGGATGTGAAGAGTGCATTCCTTCATGGTCAAATCCGAGAGACAGCGTACGTCAGTCAAACCGAGGGATTTGAAGATCCATATCATCAGGACAGAGTTTACAAACTCGACAAGGCTTTATACGGGCTTCAACAAGCTCCAAGAGCCTGGTATGAGAAACTCTCAACTCATCTTGTGAAACATGGATTTCGCAGAGGGGTTATTGATTGCACACTGTTTATCAAAGAGAAAGATGGTGATTTGCTGCTTGTTCAAATCTACGTGGATGATATCATCTTCGGATCAAAGAATGAAGAGTTATGTAAAGAGTTTGAAGTAGTAATGAAGGCTGAATTTGAGATGAGTGCCATAGGAGAGATGAAATTCTTTCTCGGGTTACAGGTGGATCAGACACCAAAAGGAATTTTCCTACATCAGACCAAGTATGTAGGAGACATTCTCAGTCGGTTTGACATGGAGAATGCTTCTGCAGCTGGGACTCCACTTGCTACAAACCATGATATAGCACCCGATGAAAATGGTGATTTGGTCGATGCAACCATGTACCGAGGAATGATTGGATCTCTCATGTACCTCACTGCCTCAAGACCTGACATCATGTATGCTACATGTTTATGTTCAAGATATCAGGCTAAGCCAAAAGTAAACCATCTGATTGGGGTCAAAAGGATATTTTGGTATTTGAACGGTACTCCTACCCTTGGGTTGTGGTATCCTCATGATGATGACTTTGAGCTTACGGCGTATAGTGACTCGGATTACGGTGGCTGCAAGATGAATTACAAGTCTACATCAGCAGGGTGTTAATTCTTTGGGAGGAGATTAGTGACATGGCAGTGTAAGAAGCAGACCTTGGTTGCATTGTCAACCTGTGAAGCCGAATACGTTGCTGCTGCAAGTTGCTGTTCACAAATCATTTGGATTCAACAGCAAATGCGGGACTACGGTTTAAATTTCTCTTCTACTCCTATTTTTGTTGATAACTCTGCTGCAATTGCAGTAACTAAAAATCCGGTACAACATCCTAAGACCAAACATATCGGCATAAAATATCATTTTATACGTGACTGTTTTGAAAAGAATTTAATCGATGTGGTAAAAATAAACACTGATTTTCAACGCGCTGACCTCTATACAAAGGCTTTTGACAAACCACGTTTTCTATATCTGTTAGAGGTCAATGGCGTTAAAAAGCAAAGTGATGTCATTCCAGATGATGACCATGTGTAGTCCGATGCATTTAGTCTAATATTTTTATTTATTTTTTTCTTTTTATTTCCGTTATTTATTCTATTTTCTGTTTAGATCAAATATATGTTATTTAGCTGTCTATTAAAATCCTAAAAAACGTAAATCGGTTACGGTTTTAGAATTTTAGGGGGAGAATAGGTCAGCCAGTAACATTAAAAAAAACGAGGGAGAAGGAGAGGCTAGCTGATAGAAAGTAGATCGTATCTGTGATACCGATTCAAATACTTTGGAAAATGATAGTACACAGGAACAAATCAAGCGGGACTTTAAAAGTTTAAATTAGATAAGATGCCAAATTCAAAGTATAAGTCTGTGTAGTCTGAGCAATATAAAAGGAAAAATGATAGAAAAACTGGTAACTACTAAGGTAACACAACGAAAGTAGACCTAGAGGTTGGTAGACCACAGATGATATGTCGGTAGATTCAACACAATAGACGATTAGGCCTGGTTGGTGATCTCAAGATGAAACTAAGTTGTTCAACTAACTGTGGGTTCCCATCTTATCACTGGTTAACACAATCAACAATATTCCAATAAGGGGTGACGAGCATATAAACGCCACAAATGTGAGCGGACGACCAAAAATAGAGCAAAGCACGAAAAAAATGAAAAGCAAACGCTATCAAGCTAATAGCTAATGTTGTCGTTGCGTTATGTGCAAAAGAAAAAATAAAGATGCTCTAACAAGAAGATAGGTTATGTGCCTCTCTGCTGTGCGATGGCACTGACCTGAGGATAAGCATAACCTAGATATTCTAGAATTCATTGTTGTTTGCCGCCTCTCTGCTGTGCAATGACACTGACCTGAGGATTGGCTTCTCTTTGAAAGCTCTAAGAATAGTCTCTTCTTGTCACAATACCCGTAGACCGCTCAAAAGCTCCTAAGGAATGTTGATTACCACATAAGCGTGGGATCCACAAATGTTGGTTGAAATAATTAAACCTTAAACTATCACCAATCTGTGTCAAAAGTCTGTGTATGGATTTAAGAGGACCAACATACTGACAATCATCGTGGCTACAATTCTTGAAAGTCCAAATCAATGTGGGGATCTAATAGTACCAGTATGATTTCCTAAATTTGCTAACGACTCTGGATGAACAACAAGAAGTGAGCATCAAAAGGTTTTGATAACATGTCCCAAATGATTTGACTTGCCTGTATGATTCCAAATTGAATTGGTCCAGTTATGGTCAAAATAAATTGAAGCTGCCTATTCCGGAACCGAATCCAGTAGATTTCTATCTTAGGATTTACACCTCACAAAAAGTCAAAAACAAGTTTATTTTTGTACTTCTGTTTAAGTCTTTTACGTTATTTAAATTTAGTCAATTCAGTTTGTTTAATATCGGACTACATCATGAAATTCAGTAAGGGAGTCAATCACCTAAAAGGGTCATGTCTGAGGTGACCACATGTGTTTTCAAAAGGTAAATGGGTCACGTCTGAGGTGACAAAGTGTTTAAAAGGATCACGTCTGAGGTGATCAAAAGTTTGTCAAGTTAAAATGATCATGTCTGAGATGATCAAATGTTCATAATGTTAATTCAACAGTTTAAAAAGGTTTAAATGTCAAATGGTCATAAAGGCAGAAAATTTCATGAGTATGACCCATTCGCACGACTGGACCATGAGTATGGACCAATCGTACGAATGGACCATACTCATGCCTTCTATAGCCGAATGGACATGAGTATGGACCATTCAACCGAATGGCTCATACGAATGACCAGTCGGCCGATTGAGAGCGAGTGAATGAACAAATCGCACGACTGAACTCCAGTCGGACGACTGAAGGGGGGCGACTGAACCAATCGCACGACTGAGGCCCATTCGCCCGAATGAAATGAGCGTATGAGTCCAGTCGTACGATTGAATTCAGGTTTAGTATAAATAGAGGAGGAGTCGGTCGCAGAGACTCATCCCTCCCAAATTTGCCCTAATTCGCACGACTTAGCGTTACTCTGCCAAATTTTCGTTTGATCACTATAAATCATTGATTGTTGTGTACTGACTATCTGCACTGATTATACAGGTATATTGCGGTGCAAATCCATCAGTATTTCATTCAATTTGAGCCCAAATCTGGAAAATCGGACCTATTCGACAACCGAAACATGTTTGGACTAATTACCTAACGAAACTAAGTAAACTAATGAAATCAAAGTCGTTAGGTGATAAATTAAATGATTGCGAGTCTAATGAACCAGAACACGATGTCTAAACTTAAAAATTGGTCAAAATTGAATTTGAATTGAACAACCAGAAAGTCATGCAAATGGACAGGTTGATGAACTTCAGTCGCACGACTGAGGTGTGCGAATAGCTAAACCGCACGACTGAACCATGCGTATGAGTTCAGTCGCACGACTGGTGTAAACGCATGAGTTTACATACGTATGAGCCTAGTCGCACACTCAGTCGTACGTATGAGGTCATTCGCACGACTGGATCTTAGTCGCACTGCTCATTCGCACGACTTTATCTCACTCGCACAGCCCCCTTACATGACAGAAAAGAATATTTTCAAGTCCAAGTGATTCAAGATATGTTTAGCCAACGGATACTAATGTTTATATTTATTGTGTAACAGATGGCGAGTCGCTGGACTATGAGTACTAAGCACAACATTTGTGCTCATCTGGATCTGATATCCAGAAATGCTTCAGACTTTTCTGGCATTATCACATTTCTGAGGAGATCGAGGATCGCTCGTGCTATATCTGCTCCATGTACACCATATCGCTCGATTCAGCAGGCTTTCTAGGAAGGCGCAGTTGTTGACAGATCTTCTGAGCCTCATTGTATCAGGAGTACTATTTTTGGAGAGGCCATTGAGATCACGGAGGATGATCTCAGAACTGTGCTGCAGTTTGGGGACGATGCTGACTGTCCCACTAGACTACACCCCCTTACTGTCAGAGGATGTTTCTTGCGAGCTAAGTACTCTGGGGACATCAATGGAGGGGTGCTCAAATAGAGCAACCTGTGCCCCCAGCTCAAGTACCTCGCTCATGTGCTGCTGAAGTGCATAGCGTCTAGGAAGGGAGGATTTGATGAGCTGTCAGATCAGCTCCAGAACGCATATGCAGCGTTGGTGCTGAACCATCCGTTCAGCTTCTCCAGGATGATCTTCACCTACTTGGTGGAGAACATTGAGGGGAAAGGGAAGGAGGGCTTCTGCATGTTCCCTCGATTCATGCAGATGATTATTGACCAGAAGCTCCCTTTCTTGCCGAAGGAGAAGGAATATGCCATGGTGCTTGAGGTGATGGATGATACCACCTTAGGCAGGATGAAGGTGTACAGGGGGAAGGAGGTGAAACCCCCTGTCAGGTGACTATTTGGGCATCTGGCCCGTGAGGATTATGTGGCGCCAGCTCGGAGGAAGTGGCGCCACAATGACAGTGACTCGGACGTTGAGCAGATTGCTCTACCCTCCGATGACTCCGACGACGATGATCATGATGCTGATCAGGGAGGGGATGTTCAGGGTGGACCCGAACCAGCTCCTATTCACCCTGACTTCCAAACGGAAGAGGAGGAGGAGTCAGATGAAGAACCTCTGGTGCGAAAGGTGGAAGTTGGAAAAGATTACCAATGCATTCAGGGGTACAAAGATGTTCCAATACCTTGGCTTCATCGTGATCTGCCATGAGTGCTTGGTTTGGAGATGCATCTTCTACTTGAAAGCTCCAGTCAAAGCCTCCTTCTTCAACAGCAACTGCAGCTTGCTGCTTTGGCTTCTCATTTTAGGGGGCTTTCTTAGTGTAGTTTGGTCTGGTTTGTGCTTGGCCACCATTTGTCCTTGGTGCCTTACACTCTCTTACAAAGTGTCCCATCTAGTTACAGTTGTAACACTTTACTTTGCTTTTGTCCAGCCCAAACTTTCCACTGGCTGCATTGCTTGGAAACTTTCTCCCTGTCCTCTTGTAGAACTTCTTGGCTCTATGAGTGAGAAAAGCCATCTACTGGACTATCTCTATGTACTCCAGATCATCTGGATGGATACAGTCCAAATCTTCAAGAGTGAAGAGAAAGTTGCCTGAAGTTTCATCAGCAGAGACAAAGGCATGAGAAGGACTTGTCTCTTGGAAAGAACTTCCTTGAGTGTAGCTTTCCCTTGGAGTCTCTGGGAAGGTGATGAAAGGGCCCTTTTGTGAGTTGTCAGGGAAGCATATAAGATGATGTTGTGGTTCAATGCTTTCCCTTTCAACCACATGGAGGGCTGAACTCAGTTGATTGCTGGAGTTACAAGATGAGTTTTGCAGGTTCATCTCCATCTGGTAGCCACTAAGAATACCATACAACACTGTGAGAGTAAGAGTCTTAAGGTTCTCAATCCTCTCGATAACAACCAATAATGTGTCCATTGTCTAGGAAGAGAGGAGATAAACTTCCTTACAATGTCCCTATTTTCAAGAGTTACTCCAACATCCATTAGAGTATCCACAATCTCAACATACCTGAAGTATTGCTGAGTCATGGTTTCACCTGCCTTGAAGGTGAAGTTTTCAAACTACTGCTTCAAGAGATCCTTCTTGTTCTCTTTTGCTTCAGTAGACCCTCATACATCAGCTTCAGTGCTTCCCATAGTTCCTTGGCAGTTTTGCACTTCTTGAAGCCTCTGTAGATGGAGTTTGGAAGAGCATTTTGAAGGGCTGTCATGGCTTTTTGATCAATCTCAATTCTCTTTCTATCTGCTTCAGAATAATCAGTCACAGCCTTAGGAATCATACCACCACTAGTAGCAGAAGTGGTGCTTGGTATATAAGGTCCTTCAACAACAGAGTCCCACATCCTGGAGTCTTGAGACTTGATGAAGCCTTCCATTCTTTGACACCAAGTATCAAAGTCTTCAGGAGTGATCAATGGGGACTTTGTCATAGTTCCAGTTTCCATATCAGCTTTGGTTATCGCTGCCATTTCAGTTGTTAAGTATTTTGTATGTGTGAGGGATCTTAAGATGGTGAGATCTTATATCAAGAGCATGAAACGCTCTGATACCAAATGCAGGACCGGTGAAGGGTATGCAATTACAACACAACAACACAAAGAGGAGAGTTGCTTAGGACACTTAACAGATCAAATAGGGAACTGATTAACTTGTTAATGAAAGATGCTAAGAACACAAGTAAATATGAGACAGCACAAGATTGCAAAGAACACAAGTATTTGGTTTTCAAGAATGTTGTATATTGCTTCTCAAGTTCTATTACAAGTTACAAAGCATCGATAGAAAGTTACAAGTACTTGAGATACTTTATACTACATCCTACAGCCGGCCATACTTTGAAAGCCATCTGGATACAATTGACTAGACAACTACAAAATCAAATGTAGAGTCAAAAGGCATATCTGCCTTTTGACTTGTGACTATGACATGCCATAGCTCACATCTAATATATTACGAAAAGGATAAAAGTACATAAAGTAGAAAGCATGGACTCAAGACCTCAAATATACAGATACCAAAATCATGGACCTTTCACCAACTCATGTAAGTTGGTGACTTTACAGAGTTGCAGCAGAAAGGTGGTCCAGCTTTATAGTAAAGTACATCAAATAAAGGCATATCTCTAAAAGTCTTAGGAAGAAATCTGTCTTCACTCTTTGGCTTCGGAAGACTTTGTCTTTGAAGCTTTGGAAGACTTCTTTTTTGGCTTCGGAAGATGCTGGTCTTGGCTTCCGAAGATTTTACACTAAGAATATTTCTAGTGCATGGTGTAAAACTTTCGAAGCATTTCTACTTCTGTTCTTTAGTGCATGCTTGCAGAGAGACTTTGGATGTTTTGGCTGCATCAGACTTATAGGAATCCTTACAGAGATGCTCATCAACACACTCCTCCTAAAGATCAGGTCCAAGGGAGTAATTTCTGACTATGGGTGTCTTAGCAACCTTACAATCAGTCATGTTAAACCTTTTAAGTATGTCTTGTACATACTTTTACTAACTTATAAAGATGCCATTTTCAACTTGCTTCACTTGAATTCCTAGAAAAAAATTGAGTTCCCCCATGGCACTCATTTCAAACATGTCCGTCATCAGCTTCTTAAAGTCTTTGCAGAGCTTTGGATTAGTTGACCCAAAGATAATGTCATCTACATATACTTGAACTAGCATTATGTCATTTCCTGTTCCTTTGATGAAGAGAGTTCCATATATAGTACCTCTTTTGTAGCCATGTTGGCAGAGATACTAAGATAGAGTCTCATACCACTTTCTTGGTGCTTGGTGCAGCCCATAAAGAGCTTTATCAAGCCTGCAGACATAATCAAGATGATCAGGATTTGCAAACCCAGGTGGTTTTCAGACATACATCTCTTCATCAATCACCCCATAAAGAAAAGCACACTTGAGATCAAGTTAGTAGACCTTGAAATTCTTGGATGCAACAAAAGCTAGGAATATTATAACAGCTTCAAGTCTTGCCACAGGAGCAAAAACATTTGTGTAGTCAATTCCTTCTTCTTGAGTATATCCTTGAACAACTAGTCTTGCCTTGTTCTTGATGACAAGTCCTCTATCATCCTTCTTGTTCCTAAAAACCCATTTGGTTCCTATGGTAGTCTTCCCTTGAGGAAGAGGACATAGGTTCCAAACCTTTTGCCTTTTGAATTGAAGCAGCTCCTCTTGCATAGCTTCAACCCAACTTTCATCCTTTAGAGCCTCATCAATCTTCTTTGGCTCTATCTGGGACAAGAAACAAGAGTGAAGACAAACATTTGCTTCATGGATTTGTCCTCTTGCTCTCGCCCCAGAATCAATATCTCCAATGATGTTTGTGGTAGGATGAGACTTGTGGATCCTTAGCTGAGGGATCACAGCAAGTTGCTTAGACAGATCTAGATTTGAAAATTTTTGATCTGGCAAAGAAGATTCACCCTCCACATCAGCACACTTATCAAGATTGACTTGATCCAATGAGTGTGTGACATTATTGATGTTGTCTTCAATGCAGTGGTTATCACTATCAAGAAATTCCTGATCACTTTCACGACCACCATTTTCTCCAACAGTTGAAGTTCATTCTTCTGAGTTTTGTGCCTCTAAGTTGGAATTTGAAGGCACCCCAGAAGCATCAGCAGGATTTGTCATTGATATGCTGGTAGAAGCTTCATTTGCAGGAATAGTTACCACTGGAGCTGAAGATGTGTAACTTGAAGGTCTTCTGAGCTCAAATCTTGGGTCAGGATCACCTGTTGGTAATATATTTGTAGATCCTGAAACATTCTCACAAGTTTTGTTAAAATAGTTGGTAACTAAATCAAGATCAAATAGCTAATCTGGACCAGAACCTTTCACACTAGGAGTGTGCTCATTGAAAGTCACATTGGCTGACTCCTCAACTACTCTAGTTCTGAGATTGTATACTCTATAAGCTTTAGCTTGAGAAGAGTATCCAATAAAGTGTCCATCAGCTGATTTCTAGGCAAACTTGGCAATTTGATCCTTGGTATTCAAAAAGGTGCAAGGACATCCAAATGACCTGAGAAAACCAATGAAAGGTTTCCTCTTGTGCCAAAGTTCATAAGGAGTCTTACTATGTGTCTTAACTACTAAAACTCTGTTTTGCACATAGCAAGCAGTGTTCACTGGCTCTTCCCAGAAGGTTATAGGCAATTTAGAGTCAGACAACATAGTTCTTGCAGCTTCAATTAGTGTCATGTTTCTCCTCTCAGCAACACCATTTTGCTGAGGAGTCCTGGGAGCACTATATTGTCATGTACTACCTTTTCATCACAAAATGTATCAAGGATTTGATTCTTGAATTCAGTTCCTTGATCACATCTTATGATTTTGACCTTGTCATCACATTGATTCTCAATCTTTAAGATGAAATTCTTTAGAATCTTAGGGGTCTCATCGTTAGTTCTAAGAAAGAAGACCCAAGTGAATCTTGTAAAATCATCTGTGATCACCAAACAATAAGAGGTCCTTCCTAGACTCATTACACTGGTGGGGCCAAAGAGATCCCATATGTAATAAGTGTAGGGGATTAATGATGGATTTTCTTTCCTTTGGCTTGTGAGATACCTTGTGTTGCTTCCCTTTCAAGCATGCAACACAGTGGTCATCACTTGTAAACTCTTTCTTTGGTATTCCAGTTACCAAATCATTCTTAATTAATTTACTCATGTTTGTAAAGTTTACATGGCACATTCTTTTATGCCAGAGGAAAGATTCATCATTATTTTCTTTAGATGGAAAGCATGAAACTTCTCATGATGGAGATGTTTCTTGCAAGTCCATCTTGTACATGTTCTCTTTTCTGGGGGCTCTAAGCAGGATATGCTCATGAGGAATGACCACCCCGGGCCTGAGAAAAATGCACTCATGCTCAGTAAAGAGCATGTTATGACTCTGATCATAAAATTGGGATACACTCAGAAGATTGTATCCAAGCTCCTTGACAACGTTTACCTTCTCAATGCTGAGCTTACCATTTGTGACCTTGCCCCTTCCAGTAATGTAACCTCCTGCATCTCCTCCAAAAGCAACTGGTCCTCCATCAATTCTTTCAACTTTTGTAGTAGTGACCTATTGCCTGTCATGTGTCTGGAACATCCACTATCAATGATCAATACATTTCTGTTTGTCTTGAGCTGTCCCTGAACAAAAGAGATGATTAGGTACATTTGGAAACCCAAGCCTCATTGGTCTTGGGCTCATCAAAAGAAGTTGAAGACAATGCAACAGTAATTGATCCTATAGACATGCTAGAAGGATCATTTGCTGATGTTGATAAAGAACTTTCAGCCACTTGGTCTTTCTTTGACTTCCACACCACCTTTGGAAGTTTAGACTTGACCTTCAATACTTCGAAAGTTTTGATGACTTCGGAAGTTTTGATGATTCGACCTTCTGAAGATCTTGCTTTCACTGGAGCAGGCTTCAGTGCTTTGGAAGTATTCCTTTCTTCCGAGACCAAATTTTCTTCCGAAGGCAAGTTTTCACTTGTCTTCTTCTCCATTTTGGAGCTTCCGAAGGAAACAGATTTTCCTTCTGAAGCTTTCTTCTTCTTCTCCAAACTCTTAGAAGTTTCTTTCTTGGTCATGTGGAGAGTACTCTTTGGATTGTAGACACAATCCTTAGCAAGATGAGAAGTACTCCCACACATAATATAGTCCATTTTCTTCCTTCTAGGAGTTCTTCTTTGTGAACAAGGCTGAACTTGATCACTTTCCTTCTCCATCTTCACCTTTGCAGATGTTGTGGCAGTTCTTGTGGGGTTAGAACTACCTTTGGAGCTGGATGGTTCAGGTTGTACAGCAGTGATGCACAACTGATCAGCCTTCTTCTTAATGATGGGATGATTTGGACATGAACTAGAACTCTTGTTGATGGAGTTCAAGTTTGTGTCTTCAGCCTTTACCACTTCAAATCCTGCAGAGATGAAGACTTGTTTCTGTGCAGCATTGAAGTTGGCCTTGATCTCTTGAGCCTTTTTAGACTTTCTTTTGGCCTTCCTGATCGAGTTCATTCTTCTTGACTTGGTCATCCCAACAGTTTTGCTCTCCTCAGAGGGATGGTGACCCTTCTTAGAATGCTCTTCTTCACTCTTCTCAGAGCCATTCTCCACCATCTCCTCTTCATCCTCTTCAGTCACAAGATCTATGAGGGGAAGCTCATCTTCATAAGTTCCACACCTAGGAGATCTTACAGACAAGATTGTGTGTGGATGAGCTATCTCACAAGATCCTAGTCCCTGCTTATTTTGATAACAAACTTTTGCATGCAAGGATGAGGATATTATGTTCTTGAAGGTCTCTTCTTCAAGAACACAATTTTCTACCTTAGCTTTGCTGATCACAAGCTCAGCCTAGCATTCAGTTAATTTAGTAATGAGATCTTTGATCTGAGTCCTGTAGTTTGTATGCTCATGTTTAAGAGTTGAAATGGTTTTCTCTAAGTCCTCTATCTTTAGTTTATAATCATTTTCAGCTCTTTTAAAGTCAGCTTTTAAGATATTTAAGGACTCAAGATCAGATCTCCTTTCTAAATTATAAGACCTGTACCTATTAACTTCAGCAATTCATTCAGGAGCTCAAAGATGTTCCAATACCTTAGCTTCATCGTGGTCTGCCATGAGTGCTTGGTTTGGAGATGCATGTTCTACCTGAAAGCTCCAGTCAAAGCCTCCTTCTTTAACAGCAACTGCAGCTTGTTGCTTTGGCTTCTCATTCTGGGGGGCTTTCTCAATGTAGTTTGGTCTGGTTTGTGCTTGGCCACCATTTGTCCTTGGTGCCTTACACTCTCTTGCAAAGTGTCCCATTTGGTTACAGTTGTAACACTTTACTTTGCTTTTGTCCAGCCCAAACTTTCCACTGGCTGCATTGCTTGGAAACTTCTCCCTGTCCTCTTGTAGAACTTCTTGGCTCTGTGAGTGAGAAGAGCCATCTGCTGGACTATCTCCATGTACTCCAGATCATCTGGATGGATACAGTCCAAATCTTCAAGAGTGAAGAGAAAGTTGCCTTAGATTTCATCAGCAGAGACAAAAGCATGAGAAGAACTTGTCTCTTGAAAAGGACTTCCTTGAGTGTAGCTTTACCTTGGAGTCTCTAGGAAGGTGATGAAAGGGCCCTTTTGTGAGTTTTCAGGGAAGCATATAAGATGATGTTGTGGTTCAATGCTTTACCTTTCAACCACATGGAGGGTTGAACTCAGTTGATTGCTGGAGTTACAAGATGAGTTTTGCATGTTCATCTCCATCTGGTAGCCACTAAGAATACCATACAACTCTGTGAGAGTAAGAGTCTTAAGGTTCTCAATCCTCTTGATAACAACACAATAATGTGTCCATTGTTTAGGAAGAGAGGACATAAACTTCCTTACAATGTCCCTATTCTCAAGAGTTACTCCAACATCCATTAGAGTATCCACAATCTCAACTTACCTGAAGTATTATTGAATCATTGTTTCACCTGACTTGAAGGTGAGTTTTCAAACTGCTGCTTCAGGAGATCCTTCTTGTTCTCCTTTGCTTCAGAGGACCCCTCATACATCAGCTTCAGTGCATCCCATAGTTGCTTGGCAGTTTTGCACTTCTTGAAGCCTCTGTAGATGGAGTTTGGAAGAGCAGTTTTAAGGGCTGTCATGAGTTTCTGATCAATCTCCATTCTCTTTCTATCTGCTTCAGAGTAATCAGCCACAACCTTAGGAATCATACCACCACCAGTAGCAGAAGTGGTGCTTGGTATGTAAGGTCCTTCAACAACAGAGTCTCACATCTTGGAGTCTTGAGACTTGATGAAGCCTTCCATTCTTTGACACCAAGTATCAAAGTCTTCAGGAGTGATTAGTGGAGACTTTGTCATAGTTCCAGTTTCCATACCAGCTTTGGTTATAGCTACCATTTGAGTTGTTAAGTATTTTGTGTGTGTGAGGGATCTTAAGATGGTGAGATCTTATATCAAGAGCATGAAACGCTCTGATACCAAATGCAGGACCGGTGAAGGGTATGCACTTACAACACAACAACACAATGATGAGAGTTGCTTAGGACACTTAACAGATCAAATAGGGACTGGTTAACTTGTTAATGAAAGATGCTAAGAACACAAGTAAATGTAAGACAGGACAAGATTGCAAAGAACACAAGTATTTGGTTTTCAAGAATGTTGTATATTGCTTCTCAAGTTCTATTACAAGTTACAAAGCATCGATAAAAAGTTACAAGTACTTGAGATACTTTATACTACATCCTACAGCCGGCCATACTTTGAAAGCCAGCTGGATACAATTGACTAGACAACTACAAAATCAAATGTAGAGTCAAAAGGCATATCTGCCTTTTGACTTGTGACTATGACATGTCATAGCTCACATCCTAATATATTACAAAAAGGATAAAAGTACATAAAGTAGAAAGCATGGACTCAAGACCACAATGTACAGTTACCAAAAGCATGGACCTTTCACCAACTCATGTAAGTTGGTGACTTTACAGAGTAGCAGCGGAAAGGTGGTCCAGCTTTATGGTAAAGTACATCAGATAAAGGCATATTTCTAAAAGTCTTCGGAAGAAATCTATCTTCACTCTTTGGCTTAAGAGGACTTTGTCTTTGAAGCTTCGAAAGACTTCACTTTTGGCTTCGGAAGATCTTGGTCTTGGCTTCGGAAGATTTTACACTTAGAATATTTCTAGTGCATGGTGTAAAACTTCCGAAACATTTCTACTTCTGTTCTTTAGTGCATGCTTGCAGAGAGATATTGGATGTTTTGGCTACACAGACTTATAGGAATCCTTACAATCTCAGTATCTCTGTCAGCATGGCTATAAAAGAGGTACTATAGATGGAACTCTCTTCATCAAAGGAACAAGAAATGACATAATGCTAGTTCAAGTATATGTAGATAACATTATCTTTGGTTCAACTAATCCAAAGCTCTGCAAAGACTATGAGAAGCTGATGAAGGACAGGTTTGAAATGAGTGCCATGGGGGAACTCAATTTTTCTAGGAATTCAAGTGAAGCAAGTTGACAATGGCATCTTCATAAGTCAGTCAAAGTATGTACAAGACATACATAAGAGATTCAAAATGACTGATTGTAAGGTTGCTAAGACACCCACAGCCAGAAATCACTCCCTTGGACCTGATCTTGAGGGGGAGTGTGTTGATGAACATCTCTATAGGGCAATGATTGGGTTTCTTATGTACCTCACAGCTAGCAGGCCAGATATCATGTTTGGTACATGCATTTGTGCAAGATATCAAGCCAACCCTCAGATGTCATACCTGGTCACTGTCAAAACAATTTTAAGATATCTTAAAGGCGCTCCATCACTTGGCCTTTAGTATCCAAAGAATTCTGACTTTAATCTGTATGCTTATAAAGATACTGACTATGGTGGTTGTAACATGACTGCAAAGTCTACATCAGGGGGACGTCAATTTGTTGGTGGAAGAGTAGTCTCTTGACAATGTAAGAAACAATCCTGTGTGTCTGCATCAACTGCTGAGGCTGAATACATTGCTACTGCAAGCTGCTGTGCTCAAGTGCTTTGGATTCAAAATCAGATGTTGGACTATGGATTCAATTTTAAAGAGACTCCCATCCACATAGACAACAACAGTGCTATCTCAATCACAAAAAATCTAGTGCAGCACTCAAGGACAAAGCATATCAATATCAGGTATCATTTGATTAGAGATAACTTTGAAGAGGGATTAATCAAACTACTCAAAGTTAACACAAATGAACAATATGCTGATCTGTTCACCAAAGCTTTTGATGAACAGAGAATTAAATATCTTGTATCAGCTATTGGGAAGATTAACTTTGAATAGCTTTTCTTAAAACTTAATGATATTATTTCTAAAACTTGTGTGTCCTAAGTTGTCTATTTTATCACCTTCATAAGCCCTTGTTTTCTTTGGAAGAAAATCTTTTCAAAAGACTTTTCTTAGATTTTTGAAAATTTTGATCTCTTTTCTTTTCGGAAGATTTAAAATTACCTTCGGAAGAAATTTATGTCTTAGTAAACAAATAACTACTTCAAATAACTAATTCAGTAATTTTACCTTCGGAAGAAATTTCTGAAATATCTTCCGAAGTTTAAAATCAACTTAAGTACTTTTATGTTTTAAAAGAACAAGTTTCTTCCGAAAGCAATTTATCTTTAGAAGTTTTCATTCTCTTTAGAATAAAAACTCTAAGTGTTAATTCTCTTCCAAAGCAAAATTCTCAAAAACCTTTAAAATATCTTCCAAAGCCAAGTTGCCTTCGGAAGCTTTTTCTTCAGAACTTCCGATGAAAATAACCTTCGGAAGATTTCTCGACTTCCAAGAAAACTACTTTTTGGGCAAAAGTAAACTACTTTTCAGAGGGGGGACCGACATCCGGATTTCAAAGTATATCCTCTTTCATTAACTTTGTCTTAAATCCTTTTCACATAAATACCCAACGGTTCCCCCCTCTTTCACTATCTTCTTCAATTACACTATTCCTTAAACCTAAATTCTCCCAAACCGCCTTTGTTCTTCATCTTCCTTCACCTTTAAGCTTCTCAAAATGGCCAACCTAAACCGTAGAAACAACCCTGATTTCTCCATGCAACTTCACAGGCAACACAACCAAGTTGCTCTGTTAAGCTCTAAGAATGATGAATGTTTCTCAGAGGTTTACCATTTTCTGGCTCTATTCAACTACTTCACCTCCCTAACCATTGATCCTACTCTTTATGAGGATCATCAGCTTGAATTCTGGATGACCTGCCAAGAGGTCATCATGGATGGGGAGAAGGCACTGTCTGCCACATTGTAGGGGAGGACAATCTTCATCACTTCGGCCATCATTAACATTTACTTGCAGCTGGATGATGAAGAAGGTGAGTTGTCCTTCCCAAAGGAAGCTGTAAATCATTCCTTTGAGCAGATGGGCTCTGAGGGAGATTTCTCTGTAAAGACCTACAGGAAAGGGAAGGTCTCATCCTAGTGGAATACCTGCTTCATGTGGTTATCCACAGCTTATCAAACAAGCATGGAGGGTGGGAACAGATTCCAAAGGATCTCTCCTTCATAGTGTATGGAATGGTTCAAGGGGTCAAGTTCAGGTACTCTCAGTTTGTTTATACAAATTGTTTGCTAACTTGGACTCCTTAGAGTATTATATGTTTTCTAGATATGTTCAACACATTCTCAACTGTGAACTGGGCTCACAGTTGAGGAAAACAGATAATATTCTTATATTCGAACAGATGAAGCCTGGCATCTTTAAAATTATAAAGAAGCCAACTGTAGGCTTCTCAGGGGTAGAAACAGCCCTTGTCCCAAATATGTTAGAGCTCATTGCTCAAGGTGACAAACTAGCAACACAAGCTAGTGTTGAACCGACACCTTCTACCTCCCAACCACCAAAAAGACCACAAATCACCCTCACCTACAAAAGAAGATCCAAAAGAACCCCAGCTCAAGCTATTGAGTTTGTGCAGACCCCCATACCCTCAACCATACAGGAGGAAGTGGACACTGGAGCTCCCACTTCCCTTGATGAGCAAACCACTCCCATCTCTTCAATAATCAGTGGTGAGGTTCCTCATGCTCACCCTGATGAGCTCACAAGCCAAACTGCCTTAAGGCTTCACTCTGAGACTCAACACTCAAGTGAACAACCTTCAGGGAAAAGTTACCATCCCCAGCCTTTAGACTTAAATCAACCCATTCCCAACCTCTCATTCTATACTGATGAAGACTTAGGTTTCAGTGAGTACATTGAGTCTATCTACTCTTCCCCTACTCAAAGAGAGATGTGTACTTCTGAGTCTTCTTTGTCTAGTCCACACAGTCACCTATCACTAAGGTGGATCTCCCTGAACCTGTTCTGGAGGTCCATATGGAAGAGGCTCTCACGTCTGCAAGTGATTACATCATTGAGACGTCAACCATGGCAACTCAGCCCATTGACACTTCAACTGAGGCTGTCAATGTGCAGAGGAAATTCCAGCAGCCAAGAACCTGAAGCTGGTGGTGAGAGCTAGGACTTTGGTCCAATCATCTCATCCCCCAATGATTCTTCTGATGAAGATTAGGGGAATCCGAGACTAAAGTTGCAAAACTTTTCAAAACCATGCTCCTATGTAGTCTCTAAGGTTAGTCACCTTGAATCTCAGGTGACTACCCTACACAACAGGGTCAATGATCAGCAACTTGAGATATCTTATCTTAGGGAAAAACTACCTGGGAGACTTTTAAGGATAGCTCAACAAGGAACACAAGAACCTATGAATGTGATTGACCTAACTCCTATCTCACCTATACAAGAGGGTGATGCTACCAAAAAGGCGGAGAAAGTCATTACAGTCACAGAACCTGGGAGTTCTTCAGGGAGTATGGACATTGAGGACTCACCATCCTCACTTGCAATTGTGCATACTCAGCAACTTCCTCAAGTTCACATTGATGTGGACACTATAGACTCTTTCACTAGGAGTCTCTTTGAGGAAGGCATTCCAAGGGCTATATCATCCCCACCTCAAGGAACTTCAAACTACATTATTGGGTGGAGGTATGATGCTGATAGAAGTGCTCTCATTCTTCAAAGAGTTCAAGGGTAGCAAGAGGTGTTTAATTTTCAGACCTTGAACTACTATGAAGGTCTTGACCTGGTCAACATGCCACCTGTCAACCCAAGTCAATCTAGACAAGCTGACAGGTTAGGACAAAGGATTCAAGACAGAATTATTGAAGAGTTCAGTCTAAGAAGGAGACAAAGGCAATCAGGTAATGTCATTGGTCAACTGGATGTTGAGGCAAATTCTGAGATTAGCTTCAAAGAGAAAACCTTGGCTGAAGGCCCAGTTATAGAGCCTGAGAGCCCTGTCACACTAACAACTACTTCAGAAATTCATCCCCTTAGTGAAACACCTGCTGGTGAAGGTGTCTCACAACCTCTCTCTGACCAGAGCTTGGATGCTACACCAAGCAATAAAGGCCAAAGCTCTCTCCACCCTGTGTCACAAAGGTCTGTGGGTGACAAAGGGAAAACGATTCTAACTCCTGAGGAGATTGAGGAGGAGGAGAGAGAGAAGAAGAGGAAGCTAAGGGGAGAAAGTTCCTCTGGGTCTTCAGGCTTTATGCAAGCTGCAATCAGGGCGACCCCAAGACCAAACACTCAAAATGATGAGTTGAGGGCAGTCAAGATTACTTATCTGCAGACCAGGAACTATGACATAGATGAGATTATATCTCTCCCCTTAGAGGAACTAAATGAACTGGACGACATGAAAGTGTCAAGAGAGATGAAGGAAGCAGAGGATGCAAGACTACTTCTCCAATTCAAAGAGGAGATGAGACAGAAAAGATTATATAAGCATGTTCCTACTCTCTCCCCAGTTTAAGAAAGCCCTGTGCAAGAGGATGTGGCAGCTACACAAGAACCTCATGTAGACAAGGAAACAGATAGGCAAAACATGATCAACTACCTGAGTGCCACAGGTCTCTACCAGGCATCTGCACTTCTTCCCTTGTCCTTTGAGTACATTGAGTTTGAGTATCTCAAACAGCTTCAACTTCAAGTGCTCAAAGAACAAAAGGGAACAAAGAGAAAGATGAGGGAAGACGCTGTAAAGTCAAGAGCCATCATCCAAAAGAGTATGAAGAAGTCTGCTGATAGACAAAGGATGATGAGCTTCTTGAAGCTGTATGAATTCTCCGGAAGGAGACTTGGCCCCACGTCTCTATCTACAATGGATGAGCACATCAGGGTAATCAAGCAGAAGATCAAGAGTGGAGAGCTAATTGACTTACAATCCCCTCCAAGTCAAGCCCCACCTAAAGTGGAGGTTAAGGTTGAACAATTTGAGACAACACAACCAGGACCTCCTGCTGAGCCTCAACAAGCTTCATCTTCTGATCCACAGCAAGGTCAAACTCCCTGTCGTTCTGAACCTGTGAGGAAGGAACACCCAACTGAGCAAGACAAGACTGATCAACAAGGTGCTGCAGACTAGTCTTCTCATTTGAAGTCTTCAAAGGGGGAGAAGAGGATGGCTTCCAAAACAAAGTCAAAGAAGAAGAAGAATAAGCCTGAATAATCCACCTCTACACCTCAGGCTGAGTCAGATCAACTTGAGGAAGTGCATGAAGAGGCAGCCCAATCAACTCCAATTCAAGTGGCTCCTCTTGCAGCTGAGAGACCCATCGTATCTTGGACCTTCACAACTAATCCAGAGAGATGGCATGTGATCAGAGATCAAGGTGGTGAAAATTTCTACACATGGCAAGACTTATTCAACCTACCTCCGCATGATCTCTTTGAGATGAGAAGATATTATGAGAGTCTGAGTGATCCTGACCATCTAATGAAGAAGGGCATGGTCATCATCATTATGAGGACTGTCAACAGCTGAAGATCTTCAAATGTTTTGGTAGCATCAACCTAGGGGGAGTTTGTAAGGATTCCTATAAGTCTGATGCAGCCAAAACATCCAAAGTCTCTCTGCATGCATGCACTGATGAACATAAGTAGAAATGCTTCGGAAGTTTTACACCATGCACTAGAAATATTGTAAGGGTAAAATCTTCCGAAGCCAAGACCAACATCTTCTGAAGCCAAAAGTGAAGTCTTTTTAAGCTTCAAAGACAAAGTCTTCCGAACCCAAAGAGTAAAGACAGATTTATTCTGAAGACTTTTAGAGACATGTCTTTATCTGATGTACTTTATCATAAAGCTGGACCACCTTTCCGCTGCAACTCTGTAAAGTCACCAACTTAAATGAGTTGGTGAAAAGGTCCATGCTTTTTGTAACTATACATTGAGGTCTTGAGTCTGTGCTTTCTACTTTATGTACTTTTATCCTTTTTGTATGTGAGCTACGGCATGTCATACTCACTAGTCAAAAGATAATCTGCCTTTTGACTCTACATTTGATTTTGTGTGTTGTCTAGTCTTATGTATCCAGCTAGCCTTCAAAGTATGGTCGGCTGTAGGATGTAGTATATGTATCTCAAGTACTTGTAACTTTCCTTTATGTTTTGTAACATTTGTAATAGAACTTGAGAAGCAATATACAACATTCTTGAAAACCAATTACTTGTGTTGTTTTGCTATCTTGTTCTGTCTCATTCATAGTTGTGTTCTTAGCATCTTTCACTAAAGTTAACCAGTTCCCTATTTGATCTGTTAAGTGTTCTAAGTAACTCTCCTCATTGTGTTGTTGTGTTGTAAGTGCATACCCTTCAACGGTCGTGCATAATCTACATTCGCCCAAATCAGGTTCTAACACCGAGAGTGTTTTCACCCAATTCCGTGACTAGTCCTCTCATCCTTACAGAGTTAAGGCGATCTTCTTTCAATGCCTTGTCTTGGAATTCCTTGACCTGCTTCATCATATCAGAGGTCATCACCAATTGATAAGCTTTCACTCGAATTGGTTCAGACCTCTCCTTTCGACTAAGGGCATCCGCCACTATGTTGACCTTGCCCGGATGGTAATGAATCACGCAATCATAATCCTTAATCAGCTCCAACCATCGCCTCTGCCTCATATTCAAATCCTTCTGCTCGAAGAAGTACTTCAATCTCTTGTGGTCGGTGAAGATAGTGCACTTTGTTCCATATAAGTAGTGTCTCCATATCTTCAAAATTAACCTCATGAACCTTCAACAATCGGGATGCGTAGGCTATAACCTTTCCTCGCTACATCAACACGCAACCCAATCCCGAATAAGAAGCATCCGAATAGACTACCAAGTCCTCACTTCCTTCGGGTAATGATAAGACTAGATCTTGCATCAACCTCGCCTTTAGCTCCTCAAAAGCCTCCTCTTGTTCTTGACCCCATACAAACTTCACATCCTTTCGGGTCAACTTGGTCAACGGATAAGCTATCTTGGAGAAGTATTGGATGAATCTCCTGTAATAGCCAGCCAATCCTAAGAAACTGCGAATCTCAGATGGCGTCTTTGGAGACTTCCATTGCATCACCGCCTCCACTTTAGCCGGTGTCACACCCCGACCGACGGCGGAATCATCGAGGGTGACGAATGTGAAACGATTGTTCATAGCACATGGAACTAAATAAGTTGGAATAATATTAAATACCATTTTTCATTGTACAATACTAGACAATTAAGTCATTAAAATACAACAAAGATATAAACAACAACATAAGATGTTTAATTAAACTAAGTCCATGTCCTATATGAGCAAGAAGAGTTCCTCAAGTAGCAATCCTGAAACATGTTAAAAGAAAAAGGTCAACTTTGAAAGTTGGTGAGTTTCCGTGGGTTAAACATACATATAAATATAAGAAGATTTACAAGTAGCAATTCATGTAAAAGGTTATGAATTATGCAAGTTTATAGAACACATATAGCTACAATCAAACCTCGACCAAGATTAAGATTACAAGTTTATAACGATTGGCTAAGTGTACTTGGTTCCAATGATGAGTAAGTCATACGTCATCAGGAGCCGGCAATACATCGGCTTTAGCACCAAATAGGCTTGTCAGGCCCATAGATCTATGACGTTGCCAGGCTAGCAATAGTTAATGATTGTCAACATATAATGTATCTCATATAACACTCACAATAATACCAATAACCATGACAAAAAGGTAAAGATGAATTGCATGTGCATTTACAAGTATCAAGATGTTTACAAGTAAAAGTTTATAAGGTTAACATGTTTCACCCCAAAAGGTGTGAAATAAAGTAAAAAGGGGCATGGAGAACTCACATTGTATAATGATGGTTGTAGAGTACATAAGAAAGCTTGGATGTTCAAGAGTCAAAGGTGATATCCTAAAGGATAAAAAGAAACAATAACTTGAGGTTGGAATTCATTACAAGAAGTTAGGACGTTTAGAGAATGACAAAAAGGGAAAGGTAGATTGGAAAAGGATTATTGTATCAAATTTAGATTCTGGACAGAATGTTTGGTAGGTGTTTGAACAGGTTTTAAACATAGCAAAAGGTTTCATAAAATTATAAAAATTTACAGTTGACTAGTTCAGAGTTTCCCGGACAACTTTTGTTCAAAAACATTTTTATAAAAGAATCCGTAAATAGGTCAAAATAGCAGCACAAGACAGAAGGTGCTGAAATGCGCACTTATCTTGTGAAGGCTATTGTTGAGTCATCCGATTGAATGTTGAATGTTAATGATCAAATGATAATAATTAAAATTAAAAGAGATTTATTAGAAGAAAGAATAAAAATATGAACATGATAACAATTGAATGTTAGGATGATTAGAACAATATAGATATAAATAATATGAAAGCAGTTATAAGGTTACCTTAGTATTAGAAACTTCTTGAAATTAGTTGTAAGATAAAATTCTTGAAATTAATCTTAACCAATGGATGAAAGAAAGATATGAGAGTGAGATTTTTGAAGAATGAGCAAATGAAAAGTGTGACCTAAAGCTTGCTTTTATAGTTGAGGTTAGGAAGGGGTTATAAATGGTGTTAATGATGAGTTACAAGTCTTTTAAAAGGGGGTTATGATTGAAATTTGAAATAAATATAAAATTAAATAATTTAAATAAATAAATAAATAATTACAATTTAAACTCTAAATTTATTAAAAATGTAATTTTAATTTAACAACTTCTTTTTTTATTAAATCTTTGTAGACTTTATAAATCTCATAAGAACTTGTAATTTGATTATTTATTTTAATTGAATATTTAAAATCTTATAAATATTAATAACCTTTTATAATTTATTTTATAAATTATAAAAATTATTATAAGTTGTTTAAATGATTTAATATATAGAAATTAAATAAACCAATTGTCAATATTGGTTAAATTACACATTTAACGTATTTGATTCATTAAAATTATTAAAATAATTTAATAATGGAAGTTCAAAATGGGTTCGGGTTTGGGTTTTAACTTGGAAAATGGCGGATGTTACAGTCGGGTCTACCATAATCCCTTCAAGATTCACCACGTGACCCAAAAACTGAACTTCGTGCAACCAGAACGCGCACTTGGAGAACTTAGCATACAACTTCTCCCTTCTAAGCGTCTCTAACACTTCCCGAATGTGACCAGCATGCTCCTCCTCGCTCCTCGAATAAATCAGGATATCATCGATAAACACAATCACTGATTTATCCAACGTTGGCCGACACACTCGATTCATCAAGTCCATAAAAGCAGCTGGCGCGTTGGTTAGACCAAAAGACATCACAAGGAACTCGTAATGTCCATAATGCGTGCGAAAAGCTGTTTTAGGAATATCTTGTTCCTTCACCTTCAATTGATGATAATCATATCAAATATCTATCCTCGAGAACCAACTAACACCTCAGAGCTGATCAAACAAGTCATCGATCCTTGGTAATTGATACTGATTCTTCACCGTCAACTTGTTCAACTCGCGGTAGTCGATACACATCCTCATACTACCGTCCTTCTTCTTCTTCACAAACAAGACCGGAGCACCCTAAGGAGAGATGCTTGGTCGGATAAACCCCTTATCAAGAAATTCTTGCAATTGCTCCATCAGTTCCTTCATCTCAGACGAGGCCAATCGATACGGTGCCTTAGCAACAGGTTGGGCACCTGGTATCAGATCAATTTGGAACTTGATCTCGCGGTCCGGTGGCACACCTGGTAAATCTTCTGGAAACACTTCGGGAAAGTCACACACAACCGGTACGTCGGACAATTATGGTACTGACGTGTCCACATCCTTTACATAAGGCAGGTAGGCGCTACATCCACGCCTCATGCACTTTCCCGCCACCGCCATCGAAATCACCTTGGGGATCGTAGTAACTCGATCACCCTAGATCGTTACCGAACTCCTGTTAGGCACTGTCAATCGGATCATCTTCTTGCGGCACACAATAGTCGTCTCATAGGCCGCCAACGAGTCCATTCCTAGGACTACATCAAACCTACCTAAGGTCATCACAAACAGTCTAACAGGAAACTTATGACCTTCTAGTTCTATGTCACAACCTTTTATCAGATCAGAAATCCTGGTAGACTTACCTATGGCAGTTTCTACATCGAAAGGCTCATCTACATTTCTACTTCTAACAAGCAAATGAGCACAAAAAGCAGCAGAAATAAAACTCTTACTAGTACCTAAATCAAATAATACAAAAGCAAGAGTTTGATTTACTAAAATTGTACCTGACACGACATCGGGGTCCGTCCTAGCCTCCTCCCTAGTCATCGGGAATGCTCTGGCGCTTGCTTTCTATCCTTCGGTTATGGTCATCTTCTTCGCTCCAGAACTCTCAGCCCTTGGCTTCTTGCATTCCCTGCTCATGTGACCCTCTCCACCACAGTTAAAACATCTGGCCACCTGACACTTTCTCGCCATATGACCGGGATTCGCTCATTTGAAGCAGACGTTCGATCCCTACCTACACTCTCCAGTATGCTCTTTCCCATGTTTACCACCCCTCTTCGACCCCACACCAGATGTGGCTACACACCAGTCATCCACCCTCGCATCCTTGTTGTTCGGAGCGACCCCTCCACGTCCAAACCGCTTGCCATTCCTGTTTTTGTCACCACCACTCTTCTTGTTCACCTCAACCACTGCCACCTCATACTCATCATATAACTGAAGATCATGCATAGGTTGGACTCACCTTAGATTAGAATGTTTACATTTGCTTGTAATAGGTCTTATGTTAGCTTTTTTTTGTATGTAATTTGTTTTATTATGTTTTGCAGTCCAGCGAAACTGTGAGCGAAACTATAGTTTCGCTCACAGTCAGCTGTTTAGTTCTCTCGGCGAAACTGTTGTTTCTGGCGGGTGACACTACAGTTTCGGCAAAACAGTTTCGCTGACAGCGAAACTGTCTGCGAAACTAAGACTGCTATATATAGTTATGATCATTTTCATTGTGGTTAAGCTTGCAAAAACCCTAGTCGTTTATTCATGTTGCAAGTGTGTATTGTAAGCAGTTTATTCACTGATATATCATTGTGCTTTGGTATTATTGATTATGTTAATCTTCATTGCTTTATTTTGAATCATTTGTGGTTGCTCTCAATCTTCATCATCTTTGTTTCTCATTGTTAGTATTTGATATTGAACAATCCAACATCTCATTTGTACTGCAAATCGATCAAATGGACCAACAATATGATATCAGAGCCTTAGTGCTCATGATTTGTTGAGATTTTGGTTGTTTTTGTTCAATATCAAGTGTTCATCAATTTCAGATCAAATTTGTGTGTATTTGATATGGAATTTGATTGAATTTTTCTGGTTATTGGTTAGGGAAGCTCTGTTAATCATCAGATCTCAAATCCATTGAGTTTTTGATGATTTCAGATTGATTTCGTGTTGAAAAAGCTTTTCAGCTTCGTTCAGCGAAATTACAAGTTTGAAGATCATGATAGGTTGGACTCACTTTAGTATAGTTGTTTACTTTACATTGTAATAGGACTTTTGTTAGTTTCCTTTTGTATGTTTTTAGTAATTAGCAGTTTTGGCAGTCCAGCGAAACTGTGAGCGAATCTATACATTCGCTCACAGTTTGCTGTTTTGGTTTACCCGGCGAACTTGTGTTCTGCCGGGCGAAACTATAGTTTCGGCATGACAGTTTCGCCTGTAGCGAAACTGTCAGCGAAACTATGACTGCTATATATACATTTGTCATTTCACTTTGTAAGGTAAGCTTGCAAAACCCTAATCGTGGATTTCTGTTGCAAGCTACCAATTCTAAGCAGTTTCTTCATTGAAATACTATTGTGCTTGTTGTTATTGATTGATATTGTTCCTTTGAGTATCAAATATGTGTTAGATTCATCTTATACATTCTCAATTGTTGTTGTTTGGCTTGAGTGTTTGATATTGATCAAATCATCACATCAATTGTACTGTTAATCGATCACATGGACCAACAATATGGTATCAGAGCCTTAGTGCTCTTGATTTGTTGAGTTTTTGTGGTTTTGGTCAATATCTAGTTTCAATCAATTTTCATTGGATTATCAGCTGTTTTTGACATGGTAATTGATTGAATTATGCTTGTTTTTGATTGAGGAAGATTCTACAATCATCAGATCTCAAATTCATTGAGTTTTGGATGATTTCAGATTGATTTTGAGGTGAAAAAGGGTTTTGAGATCGATCAGCAAAACTATTGTTCTTACAGCGAAACTGTCATCATCTTTCAGCGAAATTATGAGTTATCTTGGATCAGAAGTTGTTTTCTAGAGTTTCTGCGAAACTACTTCCTTGAACGAAAGTTCATTAGTGTTTGTGACCAGTCAACAAGCGAAATTGCTGCCGAATTTATTTCTGAACGAAAGTTCAAGCTTGTTTTCTGCGAAGTTAGCAGCGAAACTAAGCAAGTAGTGTCTCTGTTCAAGCGAAAGTGCTGCTGAAATTGCTAGCGAAAGTGTCTGTTTCTGCGAAAGTGTCTGCGAAAGTATTGTTTCAGCGAAACTGTTATCCAAGTCACCTTTTTCTGCGAATTTGTCAGCGAAATTATCAACATTTCTGCCGAAACTATCATGTCGAAATTAACTACTCTTACACTTGCTGATCTTGAAAGTGTTGCTCCTAATAGACCTCCAAGACTCATTAATGGAGATAATTTTGAAGATTGGAAGAGATGTCTCAAAGCTTTCTTTTTCTACACAGATCATAATCAATGGAAATCGATTATTTCAGGACCTCATATACCTACGGTTACTGTTGGTGATGTCGTTTCTCAGAACAAAGATCCATCTTCTTATACTGAAAGAGATCTGAAATTGATTGATCGTGATCAAAAAGCTTTTGGTGCTCTAACTCTCTGCTTGTCTCCAGACATCTATAACCGTTTTGCAGAGCATAAAAATGCTAAATCCCTTTATGATGCTCTCTGTGAATTCTATGATGGGAATGCAGATTTGGTAAAAGACAAAAGTATTCAGGCTGAAAAGGAGTTCAATTCGTTTGTAGGATACAAGAATAAAAGTTTGACAGATCTTACAAATCCTTTCTTAACCGTCTCAAGCACTCTGAAGAAGTATGATGAAAGGCTCTCCAACAGTGAACAAGTTAATAGGATTCTCGATTCTCTTCCACCACAGTGGAGTCTTCAAGTGAGAATGCTTAAACAAGAAAGAGGTTTTACAGATTATAAGCTGATGGATATCATTAAGAAGTTGAAATCTTTTGAGTTGGATATGAAAAGAAGAGAATTTAACCAGACTATGATGCCCACATCTGGTTTTTCTCAAAATGCTGCTTTGTTGTCATCCGCTGGAAACTCTCATATTCAAAATCCAATTCAAGGAGGGAGCAATACAAGTAATTTCTCGAGTGGTAATAGTCATGTTGGAAAAGAATTGGGAAATTCTAAGGTCAATGCTGAAACTTCAATTCCATCAGAAACAATGGCTCTTTTTGGAATGTTTGTTCAGAGCTATGAAGCTCTTGTTGCTGGAGAATTGAAAGGTAAAGGAATGAATATGGAGGATATGTATCAGGTTGATCCTGATGATTTAGAAGAAACTGACATTCAATGGCAAATGGCGATGTTAACTTTAAGAGCCCGGAGATTCATGGAAAGAACAGGAAGAAAGAACTTTGGTGGTCAATCATCTACCTTAAAACTGGGATTTGATAAGTCAAAATTGAGGTGCTTTAATTGTAAACAATTGGGACATTTTAAACGTGAATGTCCATTACCAATTGTCACAGATCCTAGTAACACTGGAGTACCAAGATTGACAGCAGAAAAAGAAAAGGAAGAAGTAAATTCAAAAAAGGAGTCGGCCTTGATCTCAAACTTTGATTGGAGTGCAGAGGTGGAAGAAACAAGATCTGAGATAAATCACGCGTTAGTTGCTGAGGTTGTGGAAGGTGATGAAATGGAAGTTGGTGAAGATGGATTTGTGCTGTTCAAGGAATTCAAAAGAGAAAACGAGTCTTCAGTAAAGGAGAAAGAAGAAAAGGCAGATGGAGAGGGGAAAGAGGAAACTGCAGGTTCAAATGAAGAAAGAAATTCAAAAGATGAGATAGGAAAGGAGAAGGATGATGTTGCTGCTACTGTTGAGGAAAGGAAATCAAGTACTCCAGTATGCATGTGCGATAAAGCTTTAGCTGCTGAAAGGATGGTAATGGGACTTCCTTATGAGGTAATACAGGATATGTGCTCATCTGCTTGCAAAATTAGACTTTTTGGGGTTTATAAGGCTAATCGTTTGTTAATTGATAATGAAAAGGATTTAAAATGAATTAATGATGAACTTAAAATGAATGAATCAAAATATTTTGTGAAATTAAATGAGGCTTTAAAAGAAACTGATCATTTAAAAAGATTTGTTTTGGAAAGAAATGTAGAGATTAATTTCAAAGTATGGCCGGCTGTAGGTTGTAGTATAAGTATTTCAAGTTCTTGTATCTTTTCTTTATGCTTTGTAACACTTGTAAAAGAACTTGAGAAAGCAATATACTGCCTCCTTGAAACCCATACTCTCTTGTTCTGTCTCTTGCTTTACTTGTGTTCTTAGTATCATACTTGGTTAATCCAGTTCACTGTTTGATTAGAGCTTAGTTATTCTCCTCATTGTGTTGTTGTGTTGTAATTGTGGTTAAGCCCTTAAACGGTCCTGCAATTGGTATCAGAGCATTCCAGGCTCTTGATATAAGATCTAACCATCTTAAGATCCCTCACACACACAAAAACTAAACTCTTCAAATGGCTGCCATCTCTAAGACTGATATGGAGACTGGAACCATGAACAAATCCCCACTGATCACTCTTGATGATTTTGACACCTGGTGCATGAGGATGGAAGGCTTCATCAGGTCTCTTGATTCAAGAATGTGGGAATCTGTTGAGAATGGACCTTTCATACCCAGCACCCCCTCTGCTACTGGTGCTGGTATGATTCCTAAAGATGTGGCCAACTACTCAGATGAAGATAGAAAAAGAGTAGAGATTGACAGGAAGGCCATGACTGCTCTTCAGACTGCTCTCCCAAACTCTGTATACAGAGGCTTCAAGAAGTGCAAAACAGCCAAACAGCTGTGGGATGCACTGAAGCTGATGTATGAAGGCTCCTCTGAAGCCAAGGAGAACAAGAAAGATCTTCTGAAGCAGCAGTTTGAAAATTTCACCTTCAAAGCAGGTGAGACCATGACTCAACAATACTTCAGGTATGTTGAGATTGTGGATACCCTAGTGGATGGAGGAGTTCCTCTTGAAACAGGGACATTGTAAGGAAGTTCATGTCCTCACTTCCTAGGCAATGGACACACTATTGTGTGGTGATCAAGAGGACTGAGAACCTTAAGACTCTTACTCTTACAGAGTTGTATGGGATTCTCAGTGGATACCAGATGGAGATGAACATGCAAGGTTCATCTGGCAACTCCAACAATCAAATGGGTTCAGCCCTTCATGTGGTTGAAAGGACAGCATAGAACCTCAGCATCATCTCTTATGCTACCCTGACAACTCACAAAAGGGTCCTTTCATCACCTTCCCGGAGACACCAAGGGAGAACTTTACTCAAGGAAGCCCATTCCAAGAGACAAGTTCTTCTCAAGCCTTTGTGTCTGCAGATGAAAGCTGTGGGAATTATCTCTTCACTCTTGAAGACCTGGACTGTATCCATCCAGATGACCTGGAATACATGGAGATAGTTCAGCAGATGGCTCTCCTCACTCACAGAGCCAAGAAGTTCTACAAGAGGACAGGAAGAAGATTTCCAAGCAATGCTACCAGCAGTAAGTTTGGGCTGGATAAAAGCAAAGTTAAGTGTTACAACTGTAACCTTATGGGTCACTTTGCCAGGGAGTGTAAGGCACCTAAAACAAATGGGGGCCAAACACAACCCAGACCAAATTTTACTGACAAAGCTCCTCAAGCTGAGAAGACAAAGCAACATGCTGCTGTTGCTGTTGAAGAAGGAGGCTTTGACTGGAGTTTTCAGGTGGAGGATGCTTCTCCAAACCAAGCACTGATGGCTGACCATGATGAAGCCAAGGTATTGGAACATCTTTGCTCCCCTGAATGCATTGCTAAAGTAAATAGATACAGGTCCTATAACTAGAGATGAGATCTGATCTTGAGTCATTAAACATATTAAAATCTGATTTTAGAAAGTCTGAAAATGATTACAAGTTAAAGATAGAAGACTTGGAGAAAACCATTTCAGTACTAAACATGAACATACAGATTTCAGAACTCAGATCCAAGATCTCATCACTAAGTTAACTGAGTGCCAGGCTGAGCTTGTGATCAGCAAAGCCAAGGCAGAGAAGAGTGTTCTTGAAGAAGAGACCTTCAAGAACATGATATCCTCATCCCTGCACAACAAGGTTTGTTATCAAAATAGACAGGGACTAGGATCAAATGAGATAGCTCCTCCACACACAATCTTGTCTGTAAGATCTCCTAGGTGTGGAACTTGTGAAGATGAGCTTCCTCTCATAGATCCTGTAAGTGAGGATGATGAAGAAGTGATAGTGAAGAATTCCTCTGAGAAGAGTGAAGAAGAGGATTCTTCCAAGGGCCACTATCCTTCTGAGGAGAAGAAATCAACTGTGATGACCAAGTCCAAAAGAAAGAACTTGATCAGAAAGAGCAAAAGAAAGGCAAAGAAGGCTCAAGAAATCAAGGCTACTTTTGATGCTAAGCAGAAACAAGTTTTTATCTCTGCAGGTTTCAAAGTAGTAAGGACTGAAGACATCAACCAAGACTCCTCAGCTAAGAGTCATGGTTCTTGTTCAAATCATCTCAGTGCCAAGAAGAAGACTGAGCTGCTGTGTACCACTGCTGCACAGCCTGGACCATCAAACTCCAAGAACAGTTCACAGCCCAAAGGAACTGTCTCAGCATCTACCAAGATGAAGATGGAGAGGGGATGTGACCAAAGTCAGTCTTGCTTCAAAGGGAGACTTCTTTGAAGAAGAAAATGTTATGTGTTATGTGTGAAAGTACTTCTCACATTGCTAAGGATTGCCCATACAATCCTAAAAGTACTGTCCACATGACTAAAACAAAGACTTCAAAGAGTCTCAAGAAATCTCAAGCTTCGGAAGGAAAGTCTGTTTCCTTCGGAAGCTCCAAATCAAAGAAGGAGGTAAGTGGAAAATTACCTTCGGAAGCAAAGTTGGTCTCGGAAGAAAGGAGTTCTTCCGAAGCACTAAAGTCTGCTGCAGTGACTGTAGACTCTTCCGAAGGATCAGTCATCAAAACTTATGAAGTTCTAAAAGCTTCTAAGGTTTTGAAGGTCAAGTCCAAGACTCCAAAGGTGGTGTGGAAGTCTAAGAAAGACCAAATGACTGAGGTTTCTCCATCAACAACAGCTGAAGATCCCCATAGTACAACCATAGGATCTATTACTGTTGCATTACCTTCTATTACTGTTAATGAGCCCAAGACAAGTAAGGCTTGGGTTTCCAAATGTAACTAATCATCTTCTCTGTGCAGGAACAGCTCAAGACCAACAGGAATGTCTGGATAATTGACAGTGGCTGTTCCAGGCACATGACAGGCAATAGGTCTCTACTCCATAATTTTGAGAGAATTGATGGAGGACCAGTTGCTTTTGGAGGAGATGAAGGTGGTTACATTTCTGGAAGGGGCAAGGTCACAAATGGTAAGCTCAGCATTGAGAAGGTAAACTTTGTTAAGGAGCTTGGGTACAATCTTCTGAGTGTATCCCAATTTTGTGATCAGAGTCATAACATGCTCTTTACTGAGCATGAGTGCATTGTTCTCAAACCTGGTGTGGTCATTCCTCATGAGCATATCCTGCTCAGAGCCCCCAGGAAAGGGAACATGTACAAGATGGATTTGCAAGAAACATCTCCCTCAGGAGAAGTTTCATGCTTTCTATCTAAAGCAAATAGTGATGAGTCTTTCCTATGGCATAAAAGAATGTGCCATGTAAACTTTAAGAACATGAATAAATTAATTAAACATGATCTGGTAACTGGAATGCCAAAGAAAGAGTTTACTAGTGATGATCATTGTGTGGCATGCCTGAAAGGGAAGCAACACAAGGTATCTCACAAGCCTAAGGAAAAGAACTCCATCACTACTCCCCTACACTTGTTACATATGGATCTCTTTGGCCCCACCAGTGTAATGAGTTTAGGAAGGACCTCTTACTGTCTGGTGATCACAGATGATTTTACAAGATTCACTTGGGTCTTCTTCCTTAGAACTAAGGATGAAACCCCTGAGATTCTGAAGAATTTCATCTTAAAAGTTGAGAATCAATGTGATCACAAGGTCAAAACCATAAGATGTGATCAGGGAACTGAATTCAAGAACCAAATCCTTGATGCATTTTGTGATGAAAAGGGTATTACAAGACAATATAGTGCTCCCAGGACTCCTCAGCAAAATGGAGTTGCTGAGAGGAGAAACAGGACACTTATTGAAGCTGCAAGAACTATGTTGTCTGACTCTAAACTGCCTATCACCTTCTGGGCAGAGGCAGTCAATACTGCTTGCTATGTGCAAAACAGAGTTTTAGTAGTTAAGACACATGGTAAGACTCCTTATGAACTTTGGCACAAGAGGAAACCTTTCATTGGTTTTCTCAGGTCATTTGGATGTCCCTGCACCATCTTGAATACCAAAGATCAAATTGCCAAGTTTGCTGAGAAATCAGATGATGGACATTTCATTGGATACTCTTCTCAAGCTAAAGCTTATAGAGTATACAATCTCAGAACTAGAATTGTTGAGGAGTCAGCCAATGTGACTTTCAATGAGCACACTCCCTGTGTGGCTGGTTCTGGTCCGGATTGGCTGTTTGATCTTGATTTAGTTACCAACTGTTTTAACAAATCTTGTGAGCATGTTTCAGGATCTGCAGAAAATCTAAATACAGGTGATCCTGATCCAAGATTTGAGCTAGGAAGATCTTCAACTCATACATCTTCAGCTCCAGTTGGAACTACTTCAGCAAATGAGGTTTCTATCAGCACAACAATGACAAATTCAGCTGATACATCTGGCATGCCTTCAAATTCCAGCTCAGAGGCCTCTCAACCAGATAAAGATACCTCACTTGTAGAAGACAACAATGGTGATGGTGATAGTGATCAGGAATTCCTTGATGCTAATAACCACACCATAGATGACAACATCAATGATGTCTCACACTCATTGGATCAAGTTAATCTTGATAAGTGTGATAATGTGGAGGGTGAATCTTCAGGACCAGATTTAAATTTCTCAAATTTAGATCTTTCCCAGCAACTTGCTGTGATCCCTCAGCTAAGGATCCACAAGTCTCACCCCACCACAAACATCATTGGAGATGTTGTCACAGGGGTAAGAACAAGAGGACAAACCCATGAAGCAAATGTTTGTCTTCACTCTTGTTTCTTATCTCAGATAGAGCCCAAGAAAGTTGATGAAGCTCTAAAGGATGGAAGTTGGGTTGAAGCTATGCAACAAGAGCTGCTTCAATTCAAAAGGCAGAAAGTTTGGAACCTTTGTCCTCTTCCTCATGGGAAGACTACCATTGGAACCAAATGGGTTTTTAGAAACAAGAAGGATGATAGGGGAATCATCATCAAGAACAAGGCAAGACTAGTTGTTCAAGGATACACACAAGAAGAAGGGATTGACTACACTGATGTCTTTGCTCCTGTAGCAAGACTAGAAGCTGTTAGGATATTCCTGGCATTTGCTGCATCCAAGAACTTCAAGGTCTACCAACTTGATGTAAAGTGTGCTTTCTTATATGGAGTGATTGATGAGGAGGTTTATGTCAAACAGCCACCTGGTTTTGTAGACCCTGATCATCCTGATTATGTCTGCAAGCTTGACAAAGCTCTTTATGGGCTGCATCAGGCACCCAGGAAGTGGTATGAGACACTATCTAAGTATCTCTGCAAGCATGGATACAGAAGAGGTACTATAGATGGAACCCTCTTCATCAAAGGACAGGGAAATGACTTATTGCTGGTTCAAGTATATGTTGATGACATCATCTTTGGTTCAACTAATCCAAAGCTCTGCAAAGACTTTGAGAAGCTGATGAAAGACAGATTTGAGATGAGTTCAATGGGAGAACTCAACTTCTTTCTGGGAATTCAAGTGAAGCAGGTTGAAGATGGCATCTTCATAAGTCAGTCAAAGTATGTTCAAGACATACTCAAGAGGTTCAATATGACTGATTGTAAGATTGCTAAGACACCCATAGCCAGAAACCACTCCCTTGGTCCAGATCTTGAGGGGGAGTGTGTAGATGAGCACTTATACAGGGCTATGATTGGGTCTCTTATGTATCTTACAGCTAGCAGGCCTGATATCATGTTTGCTACATGTATTTGTGCAAGATATCAAGCCAACCCTAAGATGTCTCACTTAATCACTGTGAAAAGGATTTTAAGATACCTCAAAGGTGCTTCAACACTTGGTCTATGGTATCCAAAGAATCCAAATTTCAATCTGTATGCCTATACAGATAGTGATTATGGTGGTTGCAATATGACTGCAAAGTCTACATCTGGGGGATGTCAATTCCTTGGTGGAAGGGTGGTCTCATGGCAATGCAAGAAACAATCCTGTGTGTCTGCATCAACTGCTGAGGCTGAATACATTGCTGCTGCAAGCTGCTGTGCTCAAGTGCTTTGGATTCAAAATCAGATGCTGGACTATGGATTTAACTTCAAAGAGACTCCTATCCACATAGACAACAATAGTGCTATCTCTATCACTGAGAACCCTGTGCAGCACTCAAGGACCAAACACATCAACATCAGGTATCATTTAATAAGGGATAACTATGAAAAAGGATTAATTAAACTAGTCAAAGTTCATACAGATGAACAATATGCTGATCTGTTCACCAAAGCTTTTGATGAACAGAGATTTAAGTATCTGATATCAGCTATTGGGATGATTAACTTTGAGTAGACTTTTTATTAAAACTAATTCTAATTATTTCTTCTTAAAATATGTGTGTCCTAAGTTGTCTAGTTCATCACTTTCATAAGCTCATGTTTTCTTTGGATGTAAAATTCTTTTTGAAGACTTTCCTTAGATTCTTGAAAATTTCTGATACTTCGGAAGATAAAGATTTTATCTTCGGAAGAAAAACATGTCTTTAAAATAAATAACTGTCTAAGAGATTTTACCTTCGGAAGAAGTAAAGTTCATCTTCCGAAGCTTAAAATTCTTATCTCAGACACTTATCTATTTTCAAGAACCTTTTCCTTCCGAAGCAAAATTAACCTTCGGAAGCTTTGTTTATTTTCATACAAAGCATTCAAGGGTTTATTTCTCTTCCGAAGCATAAATTATCAAGACTCTCAGGAAAATCTTCCGAAGCCATTTTAGCTTCGGAAGCTTTTTAAATCAAAACTTCCGAAGACAAATAAACTTCGGAAGCTTTTCGAATTCCAAGAAAACTACTTTTTGAGCAAAAGTAAACTACCTTTTCAGAGGTGGGACCGACTTTCGGATTTCAAAGTTTATCCTCTTTCATTAACTTTGGTTCAAATCCCTTTTCATATAAATACCCAACGGTTCCCCCTCTTTCCCACTATCTTCCTCAATTCTACTGTTTCTCTAACCTAATTCTCTAAACCGCCTTTGCTTTCTACCTTTCTTCACCCTTAAGCTTCTGAAATGGCCAACCTTAACCGCAGAAACAACCCTGATTTCTCCATGCAACTACACAGGCAACATAATCAAGTTGCTCTGTTAAGCTCTGAGAAAGATGCAAGTTTCTCAGAGATTTGCCAATTCTTGACTCTGTCAAACTACTTCACCTCCCTGACCATTGATCCTCCTCTATATGAGGATCAGTTGCTTGAATTCTGGAAGACCTGCCAAGAGGTCATTATGGATGGGGAGAAGGCACTGTCTGCCACAGTGCAAGGGAGGACAGTCTTCATCACTCCGGCCATCATTAACCAACATCTACAGCTGGATGATGAAGAAGGTGAGGTGTCCTTCCCAAAAGAAGCTGTTAATCATTCTTTTGAGCAGATGGGCTATGAGGGAGATTTCTCTGTAAAGACCTTTAGGAAAGGGAAGGTCTCATCCCAATGGAAATTCCTGCTCCATGTGGTTATCCACAGCTTGTCAAACAAGCATGGTGGATGGGACCAGATTCCTGAGGATCTCTCCTTCATAGTTCATGGAATGGTTCAGGGGGTCAAGTTCAGGTATTCACAATTTGTTATACTAATTTACTTGCAAACTTAGACTCCTTAGAGTATTACATGTTTCCTAGATATGTTCAACACATTCTCAACTGTGAACTGGGCTCACAGTTGAGGGAAACAGGTAATATTCTTAAATTGGGACAGATGAAGCCCGGCATCTTTAAAATAATGAAGAAGCCAACTGTAGGCTTCTCTGGGGTAGAAACAGCCCTAGTCCCAAAAATGTTAGAGCTCATTGCTCAAGGTGACAACCTAGCAACACAAGCTAGTGTTGAACCCACACCTCTTTTGTCCCTACCATTAAAAAGACCAGAAATCACCCTCACCTACCAAAGAAAATCCAAACGAACCCCTGCTCAGACTATTGAGTCTGTGCAGGCCCCCAAATACTCAACCTTACAGGAAGAAGTGGACACTAGAGCTCCCACTTCTCCTGAGGAGCAAACCACTCCCATTACTTCACCTATCAGGGCTGAGGTTCCTCAAGCTCACCCTGATGAGCTCAATAGCCCAACAACCTTAAGCCTTCACTCTGAGTCTCAACACTCAAGTGGACAACCTTCAGGGGACAGCTACCATCCCCAGCCTTTGGATCTCAACCAACCAATTCCCAACCTATCCTTTTACACTGATGAAGACTTAGGATTCAGTGAGTACCATGAGTCTCTCTTCTCCTCCCCTACTCAAAGAGAGATGAGTACCTCTGACTCTCCTCAGTCTATCCCCCATCAGTCACCTGTTACTGAGGTGGACACTTCTGAACCTGTTCAGGATGTCCATATGGAAGAGGCTCTCACTTTTGAAAGTGATTACATCATTAAGACCTCAACCATGGCAACTCAGCCCATTGGCATCTCAACTGAGGCTGCCAGTGAGCAGAGGAAAACCAGCAGCCAAGAAACTCAAGCTGGTGGTGAGAGAGAGGACTTTGGTCCAATCATCTCATCCCCCAATGAATCTTCTGATGAAGATGAGGGGAATTTGAGACTAAAGGTGCAAAAACTGTCAAAAACATGCACCTACTTAGTCTCTAAGGTTAGTCACTTGGAATCTCAGGTGACTACCTTACAAAACAGGGTCAATGATCAGCAACTCCAGATTTCATATCTGCAGGAAAAACTAGCTGGGAGACCTTTAAGGAGAGCTCAACCAGGAACACAAGAACCTGTGGAAGTGATTGACTTATCCTCCAGCTCACCTATGCAAGTGGGTGATGCTACCAAAAAGGGGGAGAAAGTTGTTACAACCACAGAACCTGGGAGTTCTTCAGAGAGAATGGACATAGAGGACTCACCATCCTCACTTGCTGTTGTGCATTCTCAGCAACTTCCTCAAGTTCACATTAATGTGGACTCTATAGACTCTCTCATCAGGAGTCTCTTTGAGGAAGGCATACCAAGGGCTGTCTCATCTCCACCACTGGGAACTAGCAATCAAATCATAAGGTGGAGGTATGATGATGACAGAAGAGCCCTCATACTTCAAAGAGTTCAAGGCCAACAAGAAGTTTTTCAATTCCAAAGCCTGAGCTTTTATGAAAGACTGGATTTAGTCAACCTGCCACTTGTCAATCCAAGCAATTCAAGACAAGCTGACAGGCTGGCTCAAAGAATCCAAGACAGGATCATGGCAGAGTTCTCTCTAAGAAGGAGACTTAGGGAATCAGGCAATGTCATCGGTCAACTGGATGTTGAGGTGGACCCTAAGATTAGTTTCATAGGGGAAACCTTGACTGAAGGCCCAGTGACAGAACCTGAGACCCCTGTCTCATCATCAACAACTGCTGCTGAGGTCCAAACTCCATCTGAGACACCTGCTGGTGAAGGTGTTTCTCAGCCTCTCTCTGGCCAGAGCATGGAAGCTACTCCAAGCAATGAAGGCCAAGCTTCAATCCACCCTGAGTCACAAAGGTCTGTTGGTGACAAAGGAAAAGGATAATGACTCCTGAGGAAATTGAGGAGGAAGAGAGAGAGAGGAAAAGGAGACTAAGGGGAGAAAGTTCCACTGGGTCATCTAGCTTCATGCAAGCTGCAATCAGGGCTGCCCCCAGACCAAATACTCAGGATGATGAGTTAAGGGCAGTCAGGATTACCTACTTACAGACCAGGAACTATGATATTGATGAAATCATCTCCCTCCCCTTAGAAGAACTAAATGAACTGGCTGACAGAGAAGTGTCAAGAGAGTTGAAGGAGAAAGAGGATGCAATGATACTTCTCCAACTCAAAGAGGAGAAGAGACAGAAAAGACTTTACAAGCATGCTCCTACTCTCTCACCAGTTCAAGAAAGTCCTGCACAGGAAGATGTGGCTCCACAAGAACCTCAGGTAGATAAAGAGGAAGATAGGATCAAAATGATCAACTACCTGAGTGCCACAGGCTTCTATCAGGCAGATGCACTTCTCCCTTTGTCCTATGACTTCATTGAGTTCGAGTATCTAAAGCAACTTGAACTTGAGCTAGTCAAGGAAAGAAAGACAACCAAAAGGAAACTAAGGGAAGAAGCTGCAAAGTCAAGGGCCACCATTCAAAAGAATGCAAAGAAGTCTGCTGACAGACAAAGAATGGTGAGCTTCTTGAAGCTGTATGGATTCTCCGGAAGGAGACTTGGCCCCATGTCTCTATCCACTATGGATGAGCATATTAGGGTGATCAAGCAGAAGATTAAGAGTGGAGAACTTATTGACTTGCACTCTCTTCCAAGTCAAGTCCCACCTGAAGTGGAGGTCAAGTTTGAACAACCAGAGACACCTCAACCAGCACCTCCAGCTGAGCCCCAGCAAGCTTCATCTTCTGATCCTAGGCAGGGTCAAACTCCCTCTCCTTCTGAACCTGTGAGGGAGGAACACCCAACTGAGAAAGACACTGATGATCAACATGGTGCTGCAGACCAGTCTTCTCAGTTAAAGACAACCAAGAGGAAGAAGAGGATGGCTTCTAAACCAAAGACAAAGAAGAAGAAGCCAAAGTCATCTACCTCTGCACCTCAGGCTGAATCAGATCAACCTGAGGAAGTGCATGATGAGGCAGCCCAATCAACTCCTATTCAAGTGGCTCCTCTAACTAGTGAGACACCCATCTTGTCCTGGACTTACTCTACCAATCCAGAGAGATGGACTGTTATCAGAGATCAAGGTGTTGAGAATGTCTACTCATGGCAAGACATAATCAACTTACCTCTGCATGATCTCTTTGAGATGAGAAGATACTATGAAAGTCTTGATGATCCTGACCATCTCATGAAGAAAGGAATGGTCCTGATTGTACTGAAGACTACCAACATTTGAAGATCTTCCAAGTGTTTTGGTAGCATCAGCCTAGGGGGAGTTTGTAAGGATTCCTGAAGTCTGATGCAACCCAAAACAGCCTAAGTGTCTCAGCAACATGCACTAAGTACTGAAGTGAAGAATGCTTCGGAAGTTTTACACAAAGCATTAGAAAATACTCTAAGTGTAAAATCTTCCGAAGCCAAGACCAATATCTTCCGAAGCCAAACATGAAGTCTTCCGAAGCTTCAGAGACAAAGTCTTCCGAAGCCTCATCCTATGAAGACAGATTTCTTCCGAAGACTTTTAGTACACATGCTTTATCTGATGTACTGTTCCATAAAGCACCTTTTCCGCTGCATCTCTGTAAAGTCACCAACTTACATGAGTTGGTGAAAAGGGCCTTGCTTTTGGTAACTGTACATTGAGGTCTTGAGTATTCAACTTTCCACTTTATGTACTTTATCCTTTTTGTATTGTAAAAGGATGTGAGCTATGGCATGTCATAGTCACAAGGTCAAAAGGCAGATATGCCTTTTGATCCTACAATTGATTTTGTTAGTGTCTAGTCAATTGTATCCAGCTGGCTTTCAAAGTATGGCCGGCTGTAGGTTGTAGTATAAGTATTTCAAGTTCTTGTATCTTTTCTTTATGCTTTGTAACACTTGTAAAAGAACTTGAGAAAGCAATATACTGCCTCCTTGAAACCCATACTCTCTTGTTCTGTCTCTTGCTTTACTTGTGTTCTTTGTATCATACTTGGTTAATCCAGTTCACTGTTTGATTAGAGCTTAGTTATTCTCCTCATTGTGTTGTTGTGTTGTAATTGTAGTTAAGCCCTTAAACGGTCCTGCATTAATACTTTGACTGAAAGGGTTGCTCTTGCTGAATTTGAAGCAAGCAAACTTCAGTCAAAGTTAGATAAATGGACTATTTCTGGAATGAAACATGATGATCTTTGTAAATCTCGACGGGGAGCAAGAATTAAAACAGGTTTGGGTTATGAAAATGTACAGGTTTATCCTCCTCCTAGTACATACTGTTATTCTCCTATGCCTGTTCCTCATCCTTCTAATGATTTAATCAAATCAGATACTGACAGTATGTCTGCAGGTTTAGTTGGGAATAACTCTAAGTACATTCGTGAAGACTACGACTATGGACCAACTAGTGGGCTTGGATGCACTAGTTCTAGTACACCTGAAAATCAGCAGTCTGTTTTAGATAATAAGTCTAGTTTAATTCAGTTTTTGTTTCTAGTTCAAATGTAACAGACTTGAATGTCTCATGTTCTCTTGATAGTTTTATTCCATCTTGTACTTCAAATCATGATAGTGATGATTTTTGTTCTCGTAATGAATGTAATGAATCTGATGTTTCTCCAAAAACAACTGAGCAACTTAAAATTAATTCTTTCGAAAAGTTCTTTTCTCAACCTATTCCATCTTTCATACCATTAAATATGACATCATCAGAAAAATGCAGTTCGTCTTCATCTGACACAAGTACCAATGGTACAAGTTTTACTGATTTGTCAGAAGAATCATGTTCTGATTTTGTAAAGAAAAATTCTGATTCAAATGAACAACAACATCATGAGTTGTATGAGACATTCAGTGATGTTGATTCTAGTTTGTCTGAATGTGATGAGGAGATTATTATTGATCCTATTTTTACCTCATCACATCATAGACCTAGATTCAAACATCATTGTCTCAGGTGTGGTCAAGAGGATCATCTTGTCAAAAATTGTCCTTTGATTCAAGGATCCTCTAATAGGAATGGTTTTGGGAATAAATTGACAAATTGGTTAATAATTTCTTCTGTAAAAAATCAGCTTCTTTAAAAAATAAAGTTGTTCAATCTTGGGTCCCTATTACTCCTGGCTAAGTGATTTGTTAATTCATTTCAGGAATCCTCTTCAAAGATTGTACACAGTTTGTGGCATGTTGATAGCGGATGTTCCAAGCATATGACGGGATTAAAGGATTTGTTGACCAATTATCGGATTATAGATGGAGGATATGTGGCGTTTGCTGGAAATAAGAAGGGTGGAAAAATGATTGGACAAGGAGAAGTTACCAATGGTTCTCTTACTCTAGAAAAAGTCAACCATGTTCCTGAATTGGCTTTTAATCTTCTGAGTGTTTCTCAAATTTGCGATAAAGACATTCCTGTTCTATTTAAATCTGACGAATGTTTATTTTTAAAATCAGAGATTGCCATTCAAGATGATTTAGTTCTCATGCGTGCTCCAAGGAAACATGATACATATCTTCTTGATATGAATTCAAATGAGTCAAAGACTACTGCAACTTGTCTTCTCTCAAAAGCATCAACCTCTGAGTCACTCTTGTGGCATCGTCGCTTAGGCCATGTCAATTTTAAGATAATTAATAAATTAGTAAAGAACAATCTTGTTAGAGGACTTCCTTTAAAAGATTTTTCTGTTAATGAAAAATGCATGGCATGTGCCAAAGGGAAACAACATAAGAAACCTCATAAGCCAAAACTTTTAAATAGCATATCAAGTCCTCTTGAGTTGTTACATACTGATTTATTTGGGCCAATTAGTGTTAAATCAATTGCTAAAAAATCTTTTTGTCTTGTTGTTACAGATGATTTCTCAAGATATTCATGGGTGAGGTTTCTTGCACACAAAGGCGAAGTTGCAGAGGAATTGCAGAAATTAATTCTTTCTATCGAATCAATCAGTAAGAGAAGAGTTATGGGACTAAGAAGTGACAACGACACTGAATTTAAAAATCAGATTCTTGATTCATTTTGTGCTCAAAAAGGGATTGTGAGACAATTTAGTGCTGCAAGAACACCCCAGCAGAATGGTATTGCAGAAAGAAAGAATCGCACTCTCGTGGAAGCTGCTCGTACAATGCTGATAGAATCCTCCTTACCAATTATTTTCTGGGCTGAAGCTATCAATTGTGCATCTTATGTTCTAAACAGGGTGCTAATTGTGAAAGATAAAGTGAAGACTCCTTATGAACTTTTTCATAAGAGGAAGCCACTAATTGATTTCTTTCGACCATTTGGCTGTTCTTGTACTCTTTTGAATACTCAATCTCAAAAGACAAAATTTGGTGCTGTTTCTGACGAGTGTTATTTTGTTGGATACTCTTCTTCACAAAAGGCGTACCGGGTTTATAACAAGAGAACACGTATTGTTCAAGAGTCATTCTATGTTGATTGGCAGGAATCCAATCCTTCTGAAGTTAAATCTGAACCTGCATGGTTCTTTGACTCCGATACGGTGTTCAATTCATTTAGTATGCCAGTTTTTGATGATGATACATCAATTCCACGTACTCAAACAAATATTATTTCATCATCTCCATCGTCTGTTCCATCCACCTCGTTAGTAAATGATGCCGTTTCAACTGATGTCAGCTCTTCGTCTCCAATGCCTGATCAAGCTCCATCATCTGATTCTTTACCTCCTACATCTCCTAATTTACCTGATCCAACACCTATCATTGATTCACCTTCATCTAATCTTTCTCCAGCTATGGGTGATACTTCTTCAACCATCTTTCCTCCTTCAAGTGATTACAAAACTCTGAAAGATCATCCACTTGATAATGTGATTGGATCTGTTTCTGATGGTGTTCGCACGCGAAGTCAATCTGGTCTAATTAATGTTTGTCTTTTCTCATGCTTCATCTCTCAAATTGTTCTGAAAAATGTTCATGCTGCTCTACAAGATCCTTGTTGGGTAGAGTCTATGCAATTGGAACTTCAACAGTTCAGAAAGCTTAAGGTTTGGACCTTAGTTGATTTACCTCCCAACAAATATCCAATTGGTACAAAATGGGTATTTAAGAACAAACCAGATGATCGGGGAGTGGTGGTGCGTAACAAATCTAGACTTGTAGTGCAAGGCTTTGCTCAAGAAGAAGGAATTGATTATACAGAAGTCTTTGCTCCAGTTGCTCGTCTTGAAGCAATCAGAACATTTCTTGCTCATGCTGCTCATAAACAATTCAAAGTCTACCAGATGGACGTGAAGTGTGCTTTTCTCTACGAAGACATTGATGAGGAGATGTATGTGTGTCAACCACCAGACTTTGAAGATCCTGACTTTCCTGATAAAGTGTATAAGCTTGATAAATCTTTGTATGGTCTTCATCAGGCACCCAGAATCTGGTATGAGACTCTTACGCAATATCTTCTGAGCAATGGTTACTCTCGTGGTACCATTGATATGACTTTATTCAAAAGAGAGGTGAATGGTGAAATGATCTTTGTCCAAGTGTACGTTGATGATATTATTTTTGGATCTACAAATTCACAATTGTGTAGAGAGTTCGAAGAAGTTATGAGCCAAAGGTTTGAAATGAGTATGATGGGTGAAATGTGTTTCTTTCTTGGACTGCAAGTTGAACAAGAGCAAGAAGGAATTCTTATTCATCAGGAGAAGTATATTAAAGATATTTTGAAGAAATTTAAGATGGATGATGCTTCTACTGAAATGACTCCCTTTACGGCTCAGACCTGTCTCACTCCGGATGAAAATGGAAAACCAGTTGATCCTCATCTTTTTAGGTCTATGATTGGCTCTCTCATGTATCTTACTACAAGTCGTCCTGATATCACTTTTGCTGTTGGTTACTGTGCTAGATATCAGTCGGCTCCAAAGGAATCTCATGAGAAAGCTGTCAAAAGAATATTTCGTTATCTCAAAGGATCGTCTCGTCTAGGATTGTGGTATCCATATGGTGGGAATTTTGATTTACATGCTTACTCTGATAGTGATTCCAATGGTTGCAGGTTAAACAGAAAATTAGTGTCTGGCGGTTGTCAATATTTGGGAAATTGTTTGGTATCCTGGCAGAGCAAGAAACAAACTACTGTTTCTCTTTCTACAGGGGAAGCTGAATACATTGCTGCATCCAGCTGCTGTTCTCAAGTTCTCTGGATCCAACACCAAATGATTGATTATGGGATTAATTTTCTTCATACACCTTTATTCTGTGACAATGAGGCTGCCATTGGAATTGCTAAAAATCCCATTCATCATTCCCGCACCAAGCATATTGAAACTCGAATTCATGCGATTCGTGATGCTCAAGAGAAGGGTTTCATTAATATTATACCCATCGATACAAAAAATCAAAAAGCTGATCTTTTCACAAAAACATTTGATAAACCTCGTTTTTATGAATTGATTTCTATGCTTGGGTTAATATCTTTTTAAATTTTCATTTTCTATTTCTTTGATATTTAAAAAAAATTAAATAAAACAAAACCAAATAAAAAATAAAAAAAATTATATATATTAAAAAAAATTTTTTGATTAACTTATAATAATAGAAATTTGGGGGAGTAATTTCATAATTCTGAGATCGGAATTTAACATGATGAGAAATGATTGTATATTCTCTAAGTAATTTTATTTACATGACCGGTACTTCTATGAGAAATGATAGTAACTGTTACTGGATTCTGTTTCACATTTAAAAAAAAGAGGAAAATGGATCAGATTCTTTAACGATATGCTTGATAGACTCAGCCTGATGAATAAAGTAGACAGCAGCTTTATGATTAAATTAAACATCATGTTTAAGAATGTCTGGATTTACTCAATCGTTTTGGATTGCACAAAAACTGAGTCCTGACAAAAATTGGATTGAGAATGAATCTTTCGTTCATTTTGCTTTGTTATGTCATCACCCAGAAACACTGCTGGTATGTTTGGTGTTAAGATGTCTTGTGTCTGTGCTTATCTCCTCTGCTGTACGTGAGTACTGACCTGGAGTGATGATCTCCTCTGCTGTACGATAGTACTGACCTGGAGCTCTCATCAGCACATGTTCAAATGGTTATCTCCTCTGTTATACGTGAGTATAGATTTGGAGCTCCCACCATTTTGATATAATTATGTCAAATCATCTTATCGATGAATTTCACTCAGAATGAAATATTCTGTTTATAATCATTTGCACACTAACGCACAAGCCTTGTTCTATGAAGATTGATTTATAATTCAAGAAATCCTGAGGTTGGGTGAGGGTTTTTACCAAATGATTGTGGGGTCCTAACATTCTAAAGCATCTAATCGAACCTTAAACGAATCATAAGCTGTTTGTTGAAAAAGGATAAGGCATGAGTTTAAGTGGACAATTATATCAGCAATCGTTATTGATTTGTTCTAATTTCAGTTGTTTCTGTGCAGATTGTGATCAGATCTTGTATTCAGTATGATCTCATGACTGGTAGATGATTTTTGATCATCTTTATGTTCAAAAATATTTAGAGAATGTGATCTCTGATTATTTTAGATCTCATTATGTGATGTGCTTCCTTTGAGTAAAATAATAAAAAAAATTAAATTAATAAAAAAAAATAATAAATATAATTAAAAATATTATTAATAATAAAAAAAAATAATAATAAAAAAATAATAATAATAAAAAATATAAATAAAAAAATATATATATATTTTAATTAAATATTGGTGCGAAATTATTCTTTCGCTAATAGCTTCGCAAAGCGAAACTGCAATTTCGCTAGGTTTGCTAATAAGTTGTTAACCAGTTATCTCCTAGCGAAATTACAGTTTCACTGGACGAAACTGTAAATTCGCCGGACGAATTTATAGTTTCGCTGTCTGCGAAACTATTTGCTATATAAGTCATGTTTGCGAAATTTCTCTCATAATTTCGCAAAATCGTTCTGTATCACATTTAGGGTTTCTCCGTGACTTTTTTGGCGATTTTGATTTGTGTTAGTGTTTTGGACTGATTTTTAGTGCTATTTGCTTCGTATGTGAGTTTCGAACCTTGATTCATCCTTTAATCTGGTTAAAATCATATACATTTAAGTAATCTGGATTGTGACTCTTCGGTGGGTTCGCTGTTCGTTCAGCGAAACTACAGATTCCTCTGCGAAATTGAACGAAAGTTCACTTCTTTTCAGCGAAACTGTAAAGTTATGCTGTCCGGGCGAACTTAACAGTTTCGCCATATTTTCTTTAATTTCGCAATGTCTGGTCTTTAACTTGCACAGTTTCGCTTGTTCTTGTTTTCTTCTGGACAGCGAAACTAATTTTAATATAGCGAAACTAATTTGTAATAGCGAAACTAAGTTTGTGCTCAGAGAAACTAATTGCGAAACTTCTTTAATCTACACTAATCTTGTCGAAACTGCCTTTTGTTTTGCGAAAATAACAAGTTTCAATGAGCGAAATTATAGTTTCGCTTGTCGAAACTGTTTGTTTTTCTTTGTCGAAACTGTCTTTGATTCAGCGAAACTATTATGTCTTAGTGAGCGAAACTATTGTTTCGCTTGCCGAAACTGCTTGTTTCTTATGTTTTTGTCTAATTTTCTTATTTTCATTATTTCTCATTCAAATTTAATTGTTTTTCTTTTCAGGTTATCATGGCAAATCTCAAATTTGATGAGAGGAATAACATCACTGCCATTTTAGACGATACTCTTCCCAAGGCAGCCGAATTTCGTGACTGTATTAGATGGCTACAAGATCACCTATTGCCTATGCTATTTCTCACTCACCTACTATTTATGATCTTCATATTAGAGATTTTTGGAGATCAGCAGAATACGATACTAGAGGAGATGTACAGAGAATCACAGCCAAAGTGATTGATCATGATGTGACTATTACTGCTGAGAGTGTTTCTAGGATTCTTAGACTAGATGATGATTCTGGAGATGAAGTGGATATGACAGAGTCTGAAGTGTTTCAAGCTTTCAGACGAATGGGGTATGAGGGACCAGCTTTTGGTTCAAGGAAAGAGATCAAAAAGTCTTTCTTATCTAAGGAGTGGAGATATATCGCTCATGTTTTTATTATGTGCTTAGATCACCGTAAGGGTGGATCCGATGGACTTAATCTCGATTGGGCTAAAGCTATGGTGCTATGTTGTAAAGGGGAGAAGGCAAACATTGCTAGACTGATCTTTGCATGTATGGCAGAGAACGTGATGGCTGTGAAGAAAAACAAATGGCTATTATACCCTCGCTTTCTTCAGATGATTTTTGATGATCTTATTCCTGATGTTCCTAAGCATGGTGAAGTCAAGAGACTGGTGCAGATGAACCCTCGTATATTTGCTGATTGTTGTGCTATCCGTCATGATTTTAGTGGTAAAATCACCCATCTCTGGGAGAATATGTATCCTCCAGAACGCTGGAATTATATCAGACGGGTTGATGAATCTGAAAGCAAAAGGGCTGAAGAAACAAGAGTGCAGCAAGCTGATGCAACTAAGAAAAGGAAGAGATACGCGAAAGAAAAGGATTACGATTTTGAAGAGGATATTGATGCACAAGCAGAGGAGATCAGGGTAGAGAAAGAACGGAGATCTAAGAAGAAAACTGATTTTGTTGAGCCTGAGAGGAGAACCAAACATCGACATGAGGGATTTACAGCCAGGAGAGAGACTAGTGCTAATCTTGATGAGGATGTGATACAAAATCTAAATACTTCATTAGCAAATGAGTTGAGCATGATTAAGACTAAACTGATGAATCAGGAGATCAGAGAAAGACAAAAGGATGAGGTGATTGAGGGAATGCAAAGGATGTTGGTTGATCAAAATAAACTGATTAAGAAGTTGTTTGAGGAGATTACTCAGATGAAAGCTGCAGCCGGCCTACCTAGTCAACTGACTCAATCTGAGTTAGATGATTTGACTGATACATCCAAGTACTCATTCTTGAATGTGGGTACTTCATCTAAGGTAGGAGAGGGCACTTCTGGAGCAGCTAATACTGAAGAAGGAGAACACGGGATCCCAAGAGAGGATGCTGGAAGGAATGAGGATGATGATATTATTGAGGCTGGGTTTGTTAACTTGCAGTTTGATTTTGATAAGGATATTGTTGGTGAAGAAGTGGTTGTTACAGCTACCACTGAGGGAGTGTCTGATAAAGGGAAAGGTTTGGTTGATGAAGAGGAGGAGGATGAACAATTGGTAGACTATGATTCTGAAGCAGAATTTTATGAAGTTGATGAGCGACCACTGATTTATGTTGCTAAGAAGGGAGAACATGAAGCTGATGTGTTTGAGATGGACAAGAATGATTGGTTGGTCAAGGAAAAGGAGGCTGAAGAACTTACTCCTTTATTTCAAAATCTAGAATGTTTAAGCAGGAAGGAGGCAGATAAGAAGATCATAAGTTGGTTCTACAATCCTAGCTTAAAGATGTTCATGATCAAAAGAAGAGGAGGAAATATCAGCTATATGCTTAAGAGGAAGGCTTTTAAGACCTTGCCCAAATGGGATTTGAGACGTTTGGCAACTTTGCCTTTGATCAATGCTCATTTAAGTGAAAGGGCATTATTTCTTGAGAAGGAAATCAAAAATGGACTTAATGATAATTTCGAGTCATTTGGATACATGAAGGCTGAAAGAAAACGGTCAAAGAAAGATAAAGATTGGGAGACAGGCAAAGGAAGGATTGTACTGAGACTCAAACCACCAAAGACTGTAAATAGGGTAAGATTGGCTGATCCTCTTCCCCAACAGTTACAGGACTTTGAAAAGTGGTTTTATGATAATAATACTGGATAGGCGGTGATTAGAGCTAAACACGGAAAAGAGTTCAGGGTGTTTGACCCGATGGAGTTATTTAGCTTCAGTGATGAAGATCTTTTGGTTCTTTGTGAAAATCACATTAAGGCTGGGGCTGGAGAGGAAACAAGAAAAGAGGCCAGTCTGTTTATGAATGTTGCAAACAAGATAAGAGGAGTAAGGGCGGAGGTTAAGAGGTTAGTTGAAAAGGTGAGAGCACAAGATGATTTTGCCATGGATGTTCAAGATATGACCAGGTAGTTTGCAAAGGCTAGTGGTCATTCTGAGGAAGCTAGTGATGCAGGAAAGAACCTTGGAGGATCAGTGGCTGAAGCTTCTGAAGATGTTGCTGCGGGATGTGATGAAGATAGATCAACAGCAGCAGAGGAAACCGGAGCCGACGAGTCAAATCAAGAGAAGTGAAGATAGTGAGGTCCAACCTAGGGGGAGTATTGAAGATCATGATAGGTTGGACTCACTTTAGTATAGTTGTTTACTTTACATTGTAATAGGACTTTTGTTAGTTTCCTTTTGTATGTTCTTAGTAATTAGCAGTTTTGGCAGTCCAGCGAAACTGGGAGCGAATCTATACATTCGCTCACAGTTTGCTGTTTTGGTTTACCCGGCGAACTTGTGTTCTGCCGGGCGAAACTATAGTTTCGGCATGACAGTTTCGCCTGTAGCGAAACTGTCAGCGAAACTATGACTGCTATATATACATTTGTCATTTCACTTTGTAAGGTAAGCTTGCAAAACCCTAATCGTGGATTTCTGTTGCAAGCTACCAATTCTAAGCAGTTTCTTCATTGAAATACTATTGTGCTTGTTGTTATTGATTGATATTGTTCCTTTGAGTATCAAATATGTGTTAGATTCATCTTATACATTCTCAATTGTTGTTGTTTGGCTTGAGTGTTTGATATTGATCAAATCATCACATCAATTGTACTGTTAATCGATCACATGGACCAACAAAGTTCATTCTGCGAAACTACAAGTTCTTCCTGCGAAATTGCATTGGTTATCTTCATTGAAGTTGTTTTCTGGTGTCCTGCGAAACTAGTTTTCATTGAACGAAAGTTCAACAGTGCTTGTGAGTGATTTACAAGCGAAATTGCTGTCGAAAGTATCACTAAACGAAAGTTCAAGCTTGTTTTGTGCGAAACTATCGGTGAAACTAAGCATACTGGCATTTGGCTAGCGAAACTGCTGCCGAAATTGCCTGCGAAGTTACAGCAGTTCAGCGAAACTAGTTTTCCCCTGCGAAATTGTCTGCGAACTTACCAATTTTCAGCGAAACTAGTATGTCCAAGATGACTTCTCTCACCCTTGCTGATCTTGAAAGTGTAGCTCCCAATAGACCTCCGAGACTCATTAACGGGGATAATTTCGAGGATTGGAATAGATGTCTCAAAGCCTTTTTCTTCTACACTGACCACAATCAATGGGAATCTATCATTGTTGGTCCTCACATACCAACTGTCACTGTTGGTGATGTTATATCTCAAAACAAGGACTCGTCTACATTCAGTGAGAAGGATCTGAAGCTTATCGATCGTGACCAGAAAGCTTTTGGAGCATTAACTCTCTGTCTTGCACCAGACATCTACAACCGATTCGCTGAACAAAAAAATGCTAAGTCCCTCTTCGATGCTTTATGTGAATTCTATTATGGCAATGATGAGTTGGTGAAGGATAAGAGCATTCAATCCGAGAAGGAATTCAACTCTTTCGTGGGATACAAGAACGAGAGTCTCACAGATCTCACAAATCGTTTTCTGACTGTCTCAAGTACATTAAAGAAATACAATGAAAAACTTTCCAACAGTGGGCAAGTAAACAGATTGCTAGACTCTCTCCCACCTTAGTGGAGCCTTCAGGTGAGAATGCTTAAGCAGGAAAGAGGTTTCACTGATTACAAGCTGATGGACATCATCAATAAACTTAAATCCTTTGAGTTGGACATGAAGAGGAGGGAATTCAACCAGACCATGATGCCTACATCTGGTTTCACTCAAAATGCTGCATTACTGTCTTCCGCTGCTAGCTCTCATATGCAGACATCTAATCAAGGAGGAGTGAATACCGGTAATTATTCAGGAGGTAGTGGTAGTGTTGGGAGAGATCAGTGTACTTCAAAAGCAATTGTTGAAGCTTCTTTCCATCCGAGACAATGGCTCTCTTTGGTATGTTTGTTCAGAGCTATGAAGCCTTAGTGGCAGGGGAGTTGAAAGGCAAGGGGATGACGATGGAGGATATGTATCAAGTGGACCCTGATGATCTTGAGGAGACTGATATTCAATGACAAATGGCAATGTTGACACTGAGAGCTTCGGAGGTCAAAGCTCTAACTCCAAAATGGGTTTTGATAAATCTAAGCTAAGGTGTTTTAACTTCAAATGATTGGGACATTTCAAACGTGAATATCCATTGTCAATTGTCACTGACCCGAGTAACTCTAGAGTTCCACAAGTGGCATCTAGTGGGAGTAAAGAGGATATGAGTAATAAGAAAGGGACAGCTTTGATTTCTAATTTTGATTGGAGTGTTGAGGTTGAAGATACGAGAGATGAGATTAATCAAGCACTGGTGGCTGAAATTTTTAAAGGAACGGGGAAGGTAATCTGTGAGGATGAATTTGACCCATTCAAGGAACTTAGAGTTGAAGCTGAGATATTTGTGAAAGAAAAAGGAAAGGAGGATGAGAGGGTGCAAGAAGGTAAATCTGAAGAACTGAGGAAGGAAGGAAGTCCATCCGCTGAGCAAGGAAAAGAAAAAGATGATGCTGTTATCACTGTTGAGAAAAGCAAGTCAAGTACTCTGGTGTGCCAATGTGAGAAGGCCTTAGCAGCAAAAAAGGTAGTGATGGGGCTTCCGTATGAGGTAATTCAGGATATGTGTTCTTCTGCATGTAAAATCAAATTATTTGTGGTTTATAAAGCTAATCATCTATTAATTGATAATGAGAAAGATTTAAAAAGAATTAATGAGGAACTTAAAATAAATGAATCTAAATATTTTGTTAAACTAAACGAGGCTTTGAAAGAGAATGATCACTTAAAACGAATTGTTTTGGAAAGAAATGTTGAGATTAACACTATGACTCAAAGGGTTGCTCTTGCTGAATTCAAGACAAGCAAACTTCAGTCAAAGCTAGATAAATGGACGATATCGGGAATGAAACATGATGATATATTTAAATCTCAAACGGGGGCTAGGATTAAAACAGGACTGGGATATGAAAATGCTAAGGTTTATCCTCCTCCCAGTACTTACTGCTATTCTCTTTTGCCTATTCCTCATCCTTCTAATGATTTAATCACAATAGATACTAACAGTATGTCTGCAGGTTTAGAATGTGTGAATCCTAAGCATGTTCGTGAGGACTATGATTATGGACCAACTAGTGGGCTTGGATGCACTAGTTTTAGTACACCAAAGTGTCATCATCCTGTTTTAGATCATAAATCTAGTTTATATTCTTTTTTTGTTTCTAGTGAATCCGTAATAGACCTTGTCTCATCATGTTCTCGTGATGTTTCTATTTCATCTTTAACTTCTTAAGATTGTGATGATGCTCGTGTTTCTGATTGTGTTAATAGTGTAATTAATTCCAGCAAAACGAACATCAAGAAAAATCAGACTAATTGCTTTGAAAAATTCTTTTCTCATCCTATTCCATCTTTTATTCCAATGAATAACTCTTTTTCAAACGAAAGGATATTGTCATCATCTGATGCTAGTACAAGTGGTACAACTACTACATATACTTCAGATGACAATTCATCTTCTTTTGTAAATAACTATTCTTTTTCAAATAAAAACAGACCTCGAGACATGTCTGAGACATACAGTGATGTAGATTCTAAACTGTCTGAATGTGATAAGGAAATACATATCAATCCTACCCCGTTACATAACAGACCTAGATTAAAACCACACTGTATTAGGTGTGGTAAAGATGATCATATAGTTAAGAATTGTCCAGAACTTCGTCATAGACATAGTAATAGAAGTTCTTTTGGAAATAGATTGACGAAATTAGTTAATAATTTTTTCTGTAAAAAATCTGTTTTTCCTAAACCCAAAGTTGTTCAAACTTGGGTCCCCATTTCACCTGGTTAACGTGTTCTTTGATATGTTTGCAGGAGTCATCCACGAAGGTCGTTAACAGTGTATGGCATGTAGATAGTGGATGCTCCAGACATATGACGGGGCTCAAGGACTTACTGACCAATTATCGAATAATAAATGGAGGATATGTCGCATTTGCTTGCGACAAAAAGGGAGGGAAAATAATCGGTCAAGGAGAAGTTTCTAATGGGTCGCTAACTTTAGAGAAAGTCAATTATGTACCCGAGCTTGCGTTTAATCTGTTGAGTGTCTCTCAGATTTGTGATAAGAACATTCCGGTCTTGTTCAAATCCAATGAATGTCTCTTTTTAAAATCTGAGATTTATATTCCAGATGAGATGGTTCTAATGAGGGCTCCGAGAAAGAATGATACATATCTTCTTGACATGGGTTCAAGGGAGTCAACATCTACCGTCACCTGTCTTCTTTCCAAAGCCTCCACTTCTGAGTGTTTTTTATGGCACCGCAGATTGGGTCACATTAATTTCAAAAATATAAACAAATTGGTTAAAAACAATCTCGTTAGGGGACTACCTTTAAAAGACTTTTCTGTGGTCGAAAAATGTATGGCATGTGCCAAGGGTAAACAACATAAGAAACCACACAAGCCAAAACTTGAAAATAGCATATCTAATCCCCTCGAGTTGTTACACACCGATTGTTTGGCCCAATCAGTGTTAAATCAATTGCTAAAAAATCTTTGTGTCTTGTTGTAATAGATGACTTTTCAAAGTACTCTTGGGTGAGATTTCTAGCTCACAAAGGAGAGGCTGCTGAGGAACTGCAGAAGCTAATTATGTCAATCGAATCTATAAGCAAGAGAAAAGTTATGGCAATCAGAAGTGACTATCAGATCTTTGATTCGTTCTGTGCTGCTAAGGGAATTTTAAGACAATTCAGTGCTACAAGGACCCCTCAACAGAATGGAGTAGCTGAACAAAAGAATCGCACTCTTATTGAAGCCGCTCGTACGATGCTGATTGAATCTTCCCTTCCCATTATCTTTTGGGCAGAGGCCGTGTCTGATGAGTGTTACTTCGTTGGCTATTCTTCAACTCAGAAGGCTTATCGGGTGTATAACAAGAGAACACGTATTGTTCAAGAGTCGTTCTATGTTGATTGGCAGGAATCTAATTCCTCCGATGTTCAATCTGAACCAGCATGGTTCTTTGACTCCGATACGGTGTTTAATTCCTTTACTCTTCCTATCTTTGACGATGATGCATCTATTTCCAATGTGCAAACAAATATCATTCCTCCAACTCCATTACCTGTCATTCCTCAAGACCATTCCACCTCATCTGCAAATGATGTCACGTCAGTTGATATTACATCGTCTTCTTCATCATTTGATCATCCACCTCCACCTGTTTCTGAATCTCTTCCTTCATCACCAACATCTATCTCATCACAGCAAGTACCATCCCTTTCACCTTCTTCTACCCATCCACAATCTATCAGCCCACCTTCTCCAAACATCCTACCTATACCCACTGATTTCAAAACTTTGAAAGATCATCCTCATGATAACATCATTGGATCCATCACCGATGGAGTACGGACACGGAGTCAATAGTTTGATTAACATTTGTCTCTTCTCTTCTCCAAACATCCTACCTATACCTACTGATTTCAAAACTTTGAAAGATCATCCTCATGATAACATCATTGGATCCATCACCGATGGAGTACGGACACGGAGTCAATCTAGTTTGATTAACATTTGTCTCTTCTCTTGTTTTATATTCCAAATCGTTTCGAAAAACGTTCATGCAGCTCTCCAGGACCCTTGTTGGGTTGAATCAATGCAATTAGAGCTACAACAATTCAGAGAGCTCAAAGTGTGGACTCTGGTTGATCTTCCACCAAAAAAATGCCCAATTGGCACGAAATGGGTTTTTAAGAACAAACCCGATGACCGTGGCATTGTGGTGCAGAATAAATCAAGATTCGTGGTGCAAGGATTTGCTCAAGAAGAAGGGATTGACTATACCGAAGTTTTTGCTCCTGTCACCCGTCTTGAAGCCATAAGAATTTTTCTAGCTCATACCGCTCATAAACAGTTCAAAGTCTATCAAATGGACATCAAATGTGCCTTCCTGTATGGAGACATTGACAAGGAGATATACGTGTGTCAACCCCCTGGTTTTGAGGATCCCGATTTTCCTGAAAAAGTTTATAAACTTGACAAGTCTCTTTATGGTCTTCATCAGGCCCCTTAAATCTGGTATGAGACTCTAACACAGTATCTCTTAATCAATGGATTCTCTCGTGGCACCATCGATATGACTTTATTCAAGAAGGAAGTGGATGGTGAGATGCTAATCGTGCAAGTCTATGTCGATGATATTATCTTTGGCTCCACCAATCCTAAATTATGTCGGGATTTTGAGGAGGTAATGCGTGGTCGTTTTGAAATGAGCATGATGGGGGAGATGTGCTTTTTCCTTAGGCTTCAAGTCGAACAAAAGCCAGAAGGAATTCTCATTCATCAAGAAAAGTACATTAAAGAGATGCTGAAGAAATTCAAAATGGATGATGCTTCCCCTGAAATTACTCCATTTACTGCTCAAACTTGTCTCACTACTGACGAGAACGGGAAACCTGTTGATCCTCATCTCTACAGATCTATGATCGGTTCCCTTATGTATCTGATAGCAAGTCGTCCCGACATTACCTTTGCTGTAGGATATTGTGCTCGATAACAATCTGCTCCGAAAGAGTGTCATGAAAAAGCAGTAAAACGAATCTTTCGTTATCTTAAAGGCTCTTCTCATTTGGGTCATTGGTATCCTTATGGTGGAAATTTTGATTTGCATGCATATTCTGATAGTGATTCTAATGGCTGCAGGTTAAACAGAAAATCGGTTACTGGTGGGTGTCAATACTTAGGAAATTGTCTGGTTTCAAGGCAAAGCAAGAAACAGACCATTGTTTCTCTCTCTACGGGAGAAGCAGAATACATTGCTGCCTCCAGTTGCTGTTCACAAGTACTCTGGATCCAGCATCAGATGATTGACACCAAAAAGGGTTTCATTGATATTATTCCTATTGACACCAAAAACCAAAAAGCAGATCTTTTCACAAAAACATTTGATAAGCCTCGTTTTTATGAATTGATCTCTATGTTAGGTCTAATATCTTTTTAAAACTCTTTTTCTTAAATAATAATAACAAAAAAATATAATAAAATAAAAATAAAAAAATAATATTAATATATATATATATATATATATATATATATATATATATATATATATATATATATATATATATATATATATATATATATATATATATATATATATATTATAATAATAATAAATTTCCACATCTTTCTTAGGTGTAGAAATTTAGGGGGAGAGTAAGTAATTTAAATAAATAATAATAACAAAAAGAGAATTGAGAACTTGAGTCGAGATGACGAGAAATGATTGTATATCTTCTGGATATGCGTGTTGGTGCATGATTGGCATCTAAAATGAGAAATGATCGTAACTAATGCTGTTATCTGATTTACATCTTATTTTTTTTAATTGCAAATAACAGAAAAGCAAACAGGTTCTTTAATAATATGCTTGGTAGACTCAACCTGAAGAATAAAGTAGACAGCAGCATAATGATTTAAATTAAAATATATGCTTAAGGATGTCTGGATTTACGCAATCATTTTGGCCTGCACGAAAACTGAGTCCCGAGAAAAATTGGATTGAGAATTGATCTTTCACCCACCATGATACAAAACATATAAGCCATATATTTGGGCCATGATTGGTGTATTTATATGTCTTGTGTTTGTGCTAATCTCCTCTGCTGTACGGAAGTACTGACCTGAAGTAATGATCTCCTTTGCTGTACGATAATACTGACCTGAAGCTCGCATTGGCACATGATTAAATGGTCATCTCATTTGTTATACGTGAGCATAGACCTGGAGGTCTCACCATTTCGGTCTAAGTAGTGTCAAATCATCTAAATGATGAATTCCTCATAGAATGCAATATTCTGTTGATAATCAATTACACACTAATACACAAGCCTTGTTCTATAAAGATCGTAACAAAATTCAAGAAATCCTGAGATTGGGTGAGGGTTTTTGCCAAATGATTGCGGGGTCCTAGCATTCTGAAGCATTTAATCGAACCTTAACGAAACATCTTCTGCTTGTTGAAAAAGATAGGGCATGGGTTTAAGTGGACAAACATATTAGCAATCGTTATTGACATGTTTGAGAATTTCAAGTTCATTCAAAGTCCGTGATTAGATACAGTTATCAGTGTGATCTCATTGCTTGTCGATGATTAAATTCATCTTTGTGCTAAAGTATATCCTGAGAATGTGATCTCATGATTGATTCAGTTCTTGGGTTTAATAAAATATAAAATAATAATTACAATAATTTTTCTAAGATTTTAAAGTTCAGCAAAATTATACTTTCGCAGTCAGTTTCGCAGGGCGAAATTGTAGTTTCGTTCGGTACTCTCACTCTGTGCGAAGTCAATTTCGACTAGAGTTTCGCTTGGCGAAACTACAGCTTCGCCTAGTGAAATTGTAGCTTCGCCTAGCGAAACCTTAGTTTCGCTGTCTGCGAAACTATTTGCTATTTAACTCATTTTGCGAAATTTCTTCCTCATTTTCGCACAATCGAATGTTTAGTCTCCCTAGGGTTGTTCCGTGAACTCCAAAGGCGATTTTGACATTTTCGTGATTTTGTTATCGATTGACCGTTGATTATTGTTCGCAAGTGAGTTTCAAACTCAGAACCATCACTTTATCTCGTTAAATCTGCAACATTGTGTGTCTATTTGATCAAGACTCTGCGGTACCTTTGCAGTTCTTACTGCGAAAGTACCGATAGTCCAGCGAAACTGAACGAAAGTTCATGGTTTTTAGCAACACTGTGAGGTTATGCTGTCCGAGCGAACTTAACAGTTTTGCTGGCTAAACTTCAGTTTCGCTGTGCCAAAACTATTGTTTCGGCTTGACTAATTTACTTCACTGATCTGCCAAAATTTAATGTGCCCCTGCTAGCGAAACTATACTTTCGCCTGCCGAAACTATAACTCATTCTGCGAAACTGTAGTTTCGGCTAGCGAAATTAATTTAATTTTTGTTTAATCTTTATTCTTTTCTTATTCTTATCTCATATTAGCATTTAATCATTAATTCTAATGCATTACATTTGATTCTCAGGTTCAAATGGCAAATCTAAAATTTGATGAGAGAAACAACATCACAGCCATCTTAGATGATACACATCCTAAAGCAGTCGGCTTTAGAGACTGCATACGGTGGTTGCAAGGATCTCCTATTGCTTATTCTATCTCTCATTCTACTACCATCTATGATCTTCACATTAGAGATTTTTGGAGATCAGCTGAGTATGATACTATAGGAAACACACAGAGGATTACTGTTAAAGTTGTGGAGCATGAGGTGTCTATTACAGCTGAGACTATCTCGAGGATCCTAAGACTAGATGAAGATTCAGGAGAGGAAGTTTCTATGTGACGTTTAGGAGTATGGGATATGAGGGACCTGCTTTTGGCACACGAAAAGAGATCAAGAAGTCCTTCCTTTCAAAGGAATGGAGATACATAGCCCATGTCTTTATTATGTGTTTAGATCACCGTAAAGGTGGATCAGATGGGCTGAACCTAGACTGGGCAAAAGCCATGGTGTTATGCTGTAAAGGAGAGAAAGCAAACATTGCTAGGCTAATATTTGCATGTATGGCAGAGAATGTGATGGCGCTAAAGAAGGATAAGTGGCTGTTGTACCCTAGATTTCTGCAGATGATCTTTGATGATCTAATTCCTGATGTGCCAAGACACGGGGAGGTTAAAAGGTTTGTGCAGATGAACACCCGTATTTTCGCAGAATGCTGTGCCATCTGACATGACTTTAGTGGAAAGATCACCCATCTGTGGGAGAACATGTACCCACCTGAAAGATGGAATTATATTAGGAGGGTGGATGAGTCAGAAAATAAGAGAGCTGAGGAGACCCGGGCACAGCAGACAGATGTGTTAGGACCGTGTACGGGACGGAGTACTAACTGATTTACGCGTATACCAACTCAAATAGTGCGGAATCCTATTTGATTGGCGATCCAATCAGTGAGAACGCACGTAGAATCGATCTTAGATTGAATTTAAACGTTAAGAACGATTGCAAATCGATTTAGTGCGATCTATGAACTTGGAACAGGTTCTTAGAAGTCTCTGGACGGCTAGGGTGCGATTTAGTACGTTGGTATTCGAAGTGTTACGTTTTTCCACGAATTAAGTGGTATTTATAGGTTAGGGTTTCTCATTCGTGCGACTGAACCATTAGCATGGTTCAGTCGTGCGACTGAGTCATGCGGTTGATCCATTCGCACGACTGAGTGTTCAGTCGTGCGACTGAGTCAATCTCATGTCTCAATCGTGCGACTGATCCAGTCTCCTGGTTCAGTCGCGCGACTGGTTCATTAGCATGAAGTTGTTCATGCGTATGGTCCATTCTCATGGGCCATTCGCATAAGAACTTCACATGACTAAGTTTAAACATATTTCTCAACCATTCTTGACTAAGATCTATGTAAACAACCACAAACCTATATAGTGTAGGTACATGTGTCCCTAGTTTCTGAACTGAATGTATATATCTTTAAGGTCTTACACTTATGTAATAATTGGGTACTTAATGAAATGTAAATGTTTGGTTGTGTTTATAATGATTAATATTTCATTAATGAGTTGTTTAACGCATATTGACTTGCTTATAGGTTTGTGGTTGTTTGAATGAATCTTGATAATGTAATGATGAATAAATACATTCAAACCTAGTAATATGAAGTTCTCATGAGAATGGCCCATGCGAATGGACCATACGCATGAACAACTTCATGCGAATGACTCAGTCGCACTACTGAACCAGGAGACTGGATCAATCGTATGATTGTAACATGAGATTGGCTCAATCGCACGACTGAACACTCAGTCGTGCGAATGGATGAACTGCATGGCTCAATCGCACGACTGAACCATACTAATGGTTCAGTCCCCCGAATGAGCAACCCTAACCTATAAATACCACCTAATTCGTCGAAAAACTTAACAATTCATATCACTTCGACTCCAGACGTACCCTAGCCGTCGAGACCTCTAAGAACCTGTTTCAAGTTCATAGATCGCACTAGATCGATTCCATATCGTTCTTAACGTTTAGATTCAATCCATAATTGATTCTACATGCGTTCTCACTGATTGGATCGCCAATCAAATAGGATTCCGCACTATTTGATTCAGTATACACGTTAATTAGTTAGTATTTCATTCAATACACGATCCTAACAAGTGGTATCAGAGCTTTGGCTCTTGATTACGTGTGATTCAATCGTTTTTGATACAAAAAATGTGATTTTTCACTAAAAATGCAATCTTTTCATGTCAAACGGTGTCTTAGACGTCTCCTGCTCATAAAGTTTGGTTTTTCCGGCATACGGCAATTAGGGTCAGTGAAAATTCGGGTTTTTACGGCCAAAACACCTTAAACCTAGAAATTTTTGAAATCCAGCAGCTTCAGTCGCACGATTGACGTAATCGCACGACTAGACACATTCGCATCCCTCATACGCACGATTGGACTCATTCGTACCTCCATTCGTACGACTGAGCAGTCTATTCGCATTGCTCAACCGCATCCGCTCATTCGCCCGACTGAACCATCCGCATTAGTTCACCCGCACGATTGAGCCATTCGCATTGTTCAATCGCACGAATAGCCCAATCGCACAGCTCCATTCGCACAAGTGAAACAGTTTGTTCCAAAGATTAAAGTTAATCGTAATGGAGGACCAGTACTCAGCATTCACAGCAGGGAAAGACTCACATATTCAGAATTTACTTCTACTGGAGAGTGAAGTAGGGAATCACAACAAACCCCTAAGCTAATCACTTCAGATGAATTCCCACACTAGAAGCAACTTTTCGAGATCTACTTAAATGGAGTAGATCCCAATATGTGGGAAGCAATTGAAACGGGGTATAGTATGCCAGTAGGTGCTGATGGAGTCAAACTTACACTAGGTGGCATGACTGATGGACAAAAAGTCAAGTACAATGCAGAAAAGAGAGTTTATGCTTTGCTTACTCAGTCAATTCCTAAGGACATTTTCCATCAATTTTCTGAGAACAAGCAAACAAAGAAGCTATGGGATGTGCTTGAGAAGCGGTATGATGGGAATGCATCATTAAACGCTATAAAGGCTAAAGAGTTGAAGAAGGAGTTCGTCAACTTCTCATTAATGGGTAATGAGAGTTTGGATGACGTCATTCAAAGGTTCTGCCACTTGATGAGTGAGCTGCACACTCATGGAGTTACAACAACAATGGAGGATAAAGTGTCAAACTTTGCAGATGGGTTGCCAGAGAAATGGGCTTCTTTTGTCTCCAACCTCAGATAGAATGGTATGCTAGCGAAGTTGGACATAAATGATTTCATTCTAAAGCTGAGAGAGGAAGCATTATGGATGAAGTACAGAGCTCAAAAGTCTTCTTATACTCAGAATCCAGCACTGAACAATGCTACTCCACAAGCCAAAATATCTGGAGCACCACTTCAGACAGCTTTTGTGTGAAGCTCAGCTAGTCCTTCTCAAGCCTCTACTTCAGGTTCCGAAACATCAGGGTTGTCTAGTACCCAATACATTGCATCTGAAGCAAATGCTACAAGACTGAAGACCGCGAACCTCGGTAATGTGACAGTAGAAGTAGCAAGATAGCACATGGATCTCTTAAAAGCTATAGTCCACTCCTATGATGGATTAGTTGCTGGAAAATTTGAAAACTGTCATCTGGCAGACGAGGACTACGAGCAGGTAGATGAGAGTAGGAAAGGATGGATATAATGTGGGCCTTAGCAAGTGCTGTCTGGAGAGCTAAGAAGTTTGTCAAAAAGACCGGACAAAACTTGGTTGCAACTAAGGACACTACTCTTGGTTTTGACAAGAGCAAGGTGACCTGTTTCAACTGTGGAGAAAAGGGGCACTTCAAACGAGAGTGTGTGAAGCCCAAGAAAACTGGAAACGGGAATCCATTCTTGTCCTTCACTCGTCAAGATAAGCCAACTAGCAGTCCTACTTCATCAAGGAAGGATCCTAAAGCCTTGACTGCTCATGATGATGAGGGACAGGACTGGAGCTTTCGGTTTGTCTCTCCGGGAGAATCCAACATTGCTAATATGGAGGACATAGATGATGATTCAGCTAGTGAAGGAGATATTGTAGTGGAACTCACGATATCAAACATTGAAGAGACTGCAACTGAGGTCAACTACATACCTAAAGAAAGGATAACTACTACAACATCAAATCACCAGAACCAGAAACACCAGACTCTGCTTTGATGGCTGATTCATCAGAACCTTCTCAGGTAAATACTACTGACCAATTTTCAATAATCATGCTTGTTCTAATTGTAATAAATTTAGGGAGAGCATTGACTTGAATTTTCTAGGTTATTAGATCATAATGATAGCTTAGTAAAGGATTTGCAACTGTACACTAAGGCAAACAGAGTTTTAAAACAAAATGAGCATAGTTACAAAGAAAAGATAGACCTATTGAATAAACAGCTTAGGGAAACAGAAGTAGTAGCCTTTAACCAAGCTAATGACATTAGGTACTATCTTAACTCCCTAGAAGACACTAAGAAACGAAAAGCAGTTTTAGAAGTAGAAGTCAATTCATTAATGCAAAAACTGCATAGTTGGACAAGTTCATCTCATATTGTCCAACACTTAGTCAGAGAGCGTAATAATGGGGAGGGTTTGGGATATAAAGTGGTTCCACCACCACCTGAGACCTTGATGAACACTAAAAGTAAACCACTTAATAACAATCCAATCAAGGATCATATGGTGTCCACTCCTCTTGTAAGTGATCCAGATTCCTCATGTACATCAAATGAATCTGGAACTAAACAAAAGGAGGCCACTTCAAAAGCAAAAGGTAAAATGCCTTGTGTGAAGCTGGAAAAAGAGTTTGAAAAGGTTAATATAAAGTCTGGGTCAAACAAAGTCAAATCTGAACCTAAAAAGACGATTACTGTTAACCAATCACGTGTTTCATGTCAAAGTCCAGATAATCAGAATGGAAAAGATGTTAAAAACGTTAAAACAATTAAGTTTGTTAAACAAGATAAAACATCAAAAGAAGTAGAGTCAAAACTCAAACAGAACAATGTCACTCGGGTGTCACGCACATCTCCACAAAGATAGTTAAATCATAAAGTTGATAGCAGGTCATGCTACAACTATAGAGAGTGTGGACACATTGCTTCTTACTGTCCTTACTATCAGACACCTAGGAAGAAAGTTAAACTTCAGGAATCAAAACCTAGGTCTTCTAAGAGGAGCTCATTGACTCCACCTAGAAGAGCTAGTGAACCTAAAGTTCAACCCATTAGCCAGTCGTTTGTTTATCACAAACAGGCCTTACACAAAGCTTGTTTATGGAAAGAAAAGTCAACCTCAGTGTCTGATAATAAGAACAAGAAGACACCTGAGCTTCCCTCATCATCTAAAGGTCAATGGGTTGAATTTATGATGTGTGATGCCTCTGGGAAACCCAAGCCAGTAAAGGCTTGGGTTCCTAACCTAAACTAATGTTTTCAATTGAATGTGCAGAGTGTTCGCTACAGTGATGAAACCAACACGTGGATTGTCGATAGCGGAGCATCCAGGCACATGACTGGGAACAGGGCACTCTTCTCAAACGTCAAACAAACTAAAGGAGGCCATGTTTCATTTGCGGGTAACAAAGGAGGGTATATCACAGCTCAAGGGGAAGTGGGAAATCAGAAAGTGAATTTGATAAAGTAAACTACGTTCAACAACTTCAAAACAACTTACTTTCTGTATCCCAAATATGTGACAAAGGCTTTAAGGTTATATTCAACAACAAGAAGTGCTATGTCCTGAAAAAGGACTATGTGATCCTAGAGGACCAAGTCTTGATGACAGCGTCAAGATATAAAGATCTTTATGTCTTGGACCTTTCAACGGCCTCCACAACGGATCATGATATTCAGTGCTTCTTGTTAAAGGCTACTGAGAAGGACTCCATCTCCTGGCATCGGAGAATGGGACACATTAATCCATGAAAGATGAATCACTTGATCCAGAATGATCTAGTGAGAGGAGTTAACGTTAAAAATTTCCAACTTCCGGATTTCTGTGTGGCGTGCAAGAAAGGCAAACAAGTCTCATAAGGAAAAGAAAGTTCATTCCGTCGAGCTTCCTCTTGAACTTTTTCACATGGATCTGTTTGGTCCAGTCCGTACAAGAAGCATTGCAGGCGACTTGTACTGTTATGTGGTTAGTGATGACTACTCAAGATTTTCTTGGGTAATGTTTCTGAAATCCAAATCAGAAACATTGAGTCTTTCAAAGAATTAGTAACTACATTGGAGTCTCTCTACAAGCTGAAGGTAAGACAGGTACGCTCAGACAACTAAACTGAGTTCAAGAATCAGTTGATGGAGGCTTACAGCAAGAAAAAGGGAATTGTGCACCGGTTCACCTCTGCCTACACGCCTCAGATGAATGGCGTGCTGAGAGAAAGAATCGCAGCTTGATAGAGACAGCACGGACAATGCTAGCAGACTCGAAACTGCCTATTCAATTCTAGAATGAGGCAGTGGCAAATGCGTGAAACACGTTAAATCAAGTTCTGGTAGTTAAACGCCATGGCAAGACATGTTACAAGTTAGTACAACGACGTAAACCTAATGTAGAGTATCTCGAACCGTTTGGCGCACCGTGCACCCTACTGAAGAAGACTCTGGAGGGAAAATTCAGCGAGAAGGCTGAAGAAGGTATCTTCCTAGGATACAACATACCGAACAAGAGAGTTTACAACAACTCAATGGGTCTAGTAGAAGTGTGGTGTAACGTTGATGTTCAGAGATACACAACACCACCTACTAGAAAAGGACCCTCTTACTTTTTCGACTATGATGGATTCTTCAAGTCCTTCAACATACCTACCTTCACTTCTGACGAAGATTTAGCAACCAGGATGATGTACGATGTCTTGAACTCACCGTCACTAGATTCAACATCATCTGGTTCACAAGGTGACTCGTCTCACCACTCAGGGGGAGCACTCGAAGCAAGTGATTCCTCCTCAGAAGATGAAGCAGTGGAGAATGACTAGAACAATCAGGAGGAACAGGTTCCAATTCCTGAAAGTCCACAAGCATCTAACATTGATGCCTCTGCGTCTTCGGAACCTCAAACTCCTACTACCTCAGATACTGAACCAAATGTTCATAATCTAGATTCTGAGGTAGTTGTTCCAACAACCCCTGGATCACGCCTAAATGTCTATCATCCTTTGGATAATGTCATTGGGGATGTGAGGTCAGGAGTTCAGACCAGAAATCAGCTGTACTCAGCTGATTATGCCTCGGTAATGGAAAAGGGATATCTTCATGATGGTGCATATCATTGTTTTGTGTCTCAGTTTGAGCCAAAGTATGTCAGTGAAGCCCTGAATGATGAGGCATGGGTGAGTGCCATGCAAGAAGAACTTCTTCAGTTCAAGAAGTTAGGCGTATGGACTCTGGTGGATAGACCTAAAGGTGCTAAAGTCATTGGCACCAAATGGGTCTTGAAATGCAAGAAGGATGACCAAGGCGTCATCATCAGGAACAAGGCTCGACTTGTAGTTCAAGGATTTCGACAAGTCGAGGGAATAGATTACAATGAAGTGTTTGCACCCATGGCAAGAATGGAAGCCATTCGCATCTTCCTTGCCTATGCATCGTATATGAAGATTAAAGTTTATCGATTGGATGTGAAGAGTGCATTCTTTCATGGTGAAATCCGAGAAACAGTGTACGTCAGTCAACCCGAGGGATTTGAAGATCCATCTCATCGGGACAGAGTCAACCCCAAGGGCCTGGTATGAGAAACTCTCGACTCACCTTGTGAAACACGGCTTTGTAGAGGTGTTATTGATTGCACACTGTTTATAAAAGAGAAAGATAGTGATTTGCTGCTTGTTCAAATCTATTTTGATGATATCATCTTCGGGTCAAAGAACGAAGATTTATGTAAAGAGTTTGAAGCAGTAATGAAGGCTGAATTTGAGATGAGTGCCATGGGAGAGATGAAATTCTTTCTCGGGTTACAGGTGGATCAGACACCAAAAGGGATTTTCCTACATCAGACCAAGTATGTAGGAGATATTCTCAGTCAGTTTAGCATGGAGAATGCTTCTACAGCTGGGACTCCACTTGCTACAAACCATGATGTAGCACCCGATGAGAATGGTGATCTGGTCGATGCCACCATGTACCGAGGAATGATTGGATCTCTCATGTACCTCACTGCCTCAAGACCTGATATCATGTATGCTACATGTCTATGTTCAAGATATCAGGCAAAGCCAAAGGTTAACCATCTGATAGGGGTCAAAAGGATATTTCGTTATCAAAAGGGTACTCCAACACTTGGGTTGTGGCTTCCTCATGATGATGACTTTGAGCTCACGGCGTATAGTGACTCGGATTACGGTGGCTGCAAGATGAATTACAAGTCTACATCAGCAGGGTTTCAATTCTTTGGGAGGAGATTAGCGACCTGGCAGTGTAAGAAGAAGACCTCGGTTGCATTGTCAACCTGTGAAGCCGAATACGTTGCTGCTGCAAGTTGCTGCTCACAAATCATTTGGATTCAACAGCAAATGCGGGACTACGGTTTGAATTTCTCTTCTACTCCTAAATTTATTGATAACTCTGCTGCAATTGCAGTAACTAAAAATCCAGTACAACATCCTAAGACCAAACACATCGGCATAAAATATCACTTTATACGTGACTACTTTGAAAAGAACTTAATCGATGTGGTAAAACAAACACTGATTTTCAACGCGCTGACCTCTACACAAAGGCTTTTGACAAACCACGTTTTCAATATTTGTTAGAGGTCAACGGCGTTTAAAAGAAAAGTGATGTAATTCCGGATAATGACCATGTTTAGTCCGATGCATTTAGTCCATTTTTATTTTATTTCCTTTATTTATTCTATTTTCTGTTTAAATTAATCTCATGTTATTTCTTTGCCTATTAAAATCCTAAAAGCGCAAATCGTTTATGGTTTTAGAATTTTAGGGGAGAATAGGTTTAGCTAACAACATTAAAAAAACGAGAGAGAAGGAGAGGCAAGCTGATAGAAAGTAGATCGTATCTGTGATACCGATTCAATGACTTTGGAAAATGATAGTACACATAAACAAATCCATTGGGACTTTAAATGTTTAAAGTGGATAAGATGTCAAATTCAAAGTATAAGTCTGTGTAGTCTGAGCAATATAAAAGGAAATATGATAGCAAAAGTGATTTCTACTAAGGTAACACAACGAAAGTAGACCTAGAGGTTGCTAGACCACAGATGATATGTCGGTAGATTCAACACAATAGATGATTAGACCTGGTTGGTGATCTCAAGATCAAACTAAGTTGTTCAACTGACTGTGGGTTTCCATCTTATTACTGGTTAACACAATCAATAATATTCCAATAAGGAGTGACGAGCAAATAAACGCCACAAATGTGAGCGGATGACCATAAATAGAGCAAAGCACGAAAAAATGAAAAGAAAACGCTATCAAGCTAATAACTTATGTTGTTGGTGCGTTATGTGCAAAAGAAAAATAAAGATGCTCTAACAAGAAGATAGGTTGTGTGTCTCTCTGATGTGCGATGGCACTGACCTGAGGATAAGCATAACCTAGATATTCTAGAATTCATTGTTGTTTGCCGCCTCTCTGCTAAGTGATGGCACTGACCTGAGGCTTGGCTTCTCTTTGAAAGCGCTAAGAATAGTTTCTTCTTGTCAAAATACCCGTAGACCGCGCAAAATCTCCTGAGGAATGTTGATTACCACATAAGCGTAGGATCCATAAATGTTGGTTGAAATAATTAAACCTTAAACTATCACCAATCTGTGTCAAAAGTCTGTGTATGGATTTAAGAGGACCAGCATACTGACAATCATCTTGGCTACAATTCTTGAAAGTCCAAATCAATGTGTGGATCTAATAGTACCAGTATGATTTCTTAAATTTGCTAACGACTCTGGATGAAAAACAAGAAGTGAGCATCAAAAAGTTTTTGATAACATGTCCCAAATGATTTGACTTGTCTGTATGATTCCAAATTGAATTGGTCCAGTTATGGTCAAAATAAATTGAAGCTGCCTATTCTGGAACCGAATCCATTAGATTTCTATCTTAGGATTTACACCTCACACAAAAAGTCAAAAACAAGTTTAGTTTTGTACTTCAGCTTATGTCTTTTATTTTATTTAAATTTAGTCAATTCAGTTTGTTTAATATCGGACTACATCATGGAATTCAGTAAGGGAGTTAATCACCTAAAAGGGCCACGTCTGAGGTGACCACACGTGTTTTCAAAAGATAAATGGGTCACGTCTGAGGTGACAAAGTGTTTAAAAGGATCACGTCTGAGGTGGTCAAAAGTTTTTCAAGTTAAAATGATCATGTCTGATATGATCAAATGTTCATAATGTTAAATCAACAGTTTAAAAGGGTTTAAATGTCAAATGGTCATAAAGTCAAAAAAATTCATGAGTATGGCCCATTCGCACGACTAGACCATGAGTATGGACCAACCGTACGAATGGACCATACTCATGCCTTATATAGTCGAATGGACATAAGTATGGACCGAATGAGACTGTGCGAATGAGCCAGTCGCCCGACTGAACTCCAGTCGGCCGACTGAAGGTGCTCGACTGATCCAATCGCACGACTGAGGTCCATTCGCCCAAAGAAATGAGCGAATGGGTCCAGTTGGCCGATTGAACTCAGTTCAGTATAAATAGGGCACAGTCGATCGCATTCGACTCATCACCCCCTAATCGCCCTCAAATCACATAGCCTACCGTTACTCTGCCAAAATTTCATCAAACCAAGATTTTACACTTCTATTGATATTCTGACATTTGTGTGCGATCATACAGGTACAATGAGTTGAAATCTCACCGAAATCTGGAGTAATGGTGCCACAATCTGTGAAATAAGACCCTCACAAGAACCGAACCTGTTAATGGACTAATAACCCACTTAAACCAAGTAAAATGTTAAAACTAAAGTTATTAGGTTATTAGTTAAGTGATTGCAAGTCTAAAGAGCCATTACACAACGTTTAATTTCATGAATTGGTCAAGATTCGAATCTCAGTCGACCGAACAGTGGGTCATGCGACTAGTCATCAGGATGAACTCCAATCGCACGATTGAGCTGGTCGAATGGCTCAATCGGCCAAATGGATCATACGAATGAGCTCAGTCAGCCGACTAAACCAAATCGAAGGATCAATCAACCGATTGAACTCAGTCGCCTGTTCATTCACCCGACTGAATCCAGTCGCATGACCTGACAACCGACTGAATCCAGTCGCATGACATGACAACCGACTGAATCCAGTCGCATGACATGACAACCGACTGAATCCAGTCGCATGACATGACAACCGACTGAACACAGCGCATGCTCAGTCGTGCGTATGAGCTCAATCGCACGACTAAACTTCAGTCGCATAGTTCATTCGCACGACAGACCAAAAAGATTCAAATTTAGGAAATTCAAATGGCTATTCACTTACACACACTAACGTTTATCTATACTGTGTAACAGATGGCGAGTCGCTGGACCATGAGCACGAAGCACAACATATGTGCTCACCTGGATCTGACTTCCAGGAATGCTGCAGAGTTCTCGGGCATTATCACATTCCTACGGAGATCTAGGATATTCCAAGCTATCTCGACACCATGTACTCCTTACCGCTCAGTCCAACAGGCTTTCTGGGAAAGCGCTGTAGTGGACAGGTCCTCGAAGCCCCATTGCATTAGGAGCTCGATATTCGGCGAGGCTATTGAGATCACAGAGGACGATCTCCGGACGGTTCTAGAGTTTGGGGATGACGCTGATTGTCCCACCCGTTTACACCCACTTACTGTTCGAGGATGTTTCATGAGGGCTAAGTACTCTGGGGACATCAACGCAGGTGTGCTCAACAAGAGCAATCTGTGCCCCCAGTTCAAGTACCTCGCCCATGTGCTACTCAAGTGCATAGCTTCTCGGAAGGGAGGTTTCGACGAGCTTTCTGATCAGATCCAGAACGCTTACGCAGCGTTGGTGCTGAACCACCCGTTCAGTTTCTCCAGGATGATCTTCAACTATCTGGTGGAGAACATTGAGGGGAAGGGGAAGGAGGGATTTTTTATGTACCCTAGATTCATGCAGATGATCATTGATCAAAAGCTACCTCAGCTACCTAAGGAGAAGGAGGACGCGGTGGTGCTCGAGGTGATGAATGATACCACCTTGGGCCGGATGACGGTCTACAGGGGGAAGCAAGTGAAACCCCCTGTGAGACGACTGTTTGGGCATTTGATTCGAGTGGACTACATGGCGCCAGCAAAGAGGAAGTGGCGTCACGATGATAGTGACTCAGATTCTGAGCCGATTGTGCTCCCATCTGATGATTCTTATGATAATGACAGTGGTGAGGGTGGAGATATTGGTCCCACCCATTCTAGGGCCACTACCGCAGATGTTATATCTCCATCATCCACCCACGGAGGAGCTGAGACGGAAGGATTCCATCAAGACTTTCAGCCTGATAAGGAGGATGAGTCAAATGAGGAGCCGTTGACTTGGACGGTGGGCAGCAAGGTGGTTGCCACCGAGAGAAGAATAAGGGCGGTAGGTGGACGCCGGGATGAGTCTGGGAGGCTTTTACTGATCCATCTTACACGCCAGACCAGCCCAGCAGCTAAGGGGGAGCATCCTCCTCGAAGGGATCGAGGAAAAAGAGGATGGCTCAGCCGCACAGGATGAAGAGTAAGAGAAGGAGATTCACATTGATCACCACCTCGTCTACCACCACCACCACCACAGCTACCACCATCACTACCACACCCTCTACCACTATTACCACACCACCCACCACTACATCCATCCCATCTACCACCATATCTACCACACCCACTCCACCACCACTTTCATCTATACCAACCCCAATCTTCACCACTGCCACCACCACCACCACTAGCCACCATGCCGGACCGTCATCATACCCCTCCTATACATCTGGATCACCACTACCTCTGAGTGGGGTAGAGGAACAGCTCTTGGCACTTAACCGTATGGTGCTGATGCTGTTGGCTGCCGATGACGAGAAGACTGATCAGATTCGTCAGCTAGTAAACCTTACTGCTGCCCAATCTCTGCATATATTTCAGCAGGCACAACAGATAGAGCAGCAGGCCCAGATGATAGATTCACAGCGTGTAGAGATGTCCCAACTCCAGGAGCAGAATGCCTAACCAACTAAAAGGATAGAGGAGTTGGAGACCACCAACAAGACCATCATGTTGCGGCTCAAGGGATCCAAGGATGAGCCCTTAAAGAGCAAGGAAGGGGATGGAGATGATAGTGATGATGACAGTGATGATGATGACGATGGTGATGACATTGAGGATGATACTAATGGTGATGATGCTGGTGATGATGATGTTGATGATGATGAAGACGACACATCTGCTGCGGGTGCCACACCTACAAGTGAGAGGAGGACAAAGAAAGCACAAGATCAAGGTGCCTCCACAACCGCCCTGTCAGCAGAAGATAATATGATCCAGGACAAAAGTAATGCTTAGATGTTTCTGTTATTTAAATCATATGTATTTGAATCATGTATCATATTAATGAAATGAATGTTTATATTTAATGTTGATGTTTCGGTTTTGATTATTAACTAAAAATTTGCTGTGTTGAATGTCTAAATCAAGCAGATCCAAACTTTCAGAGTGATTAATATGATGTTGATCCCCTCCAACAGATCAAGACTCAGCTCACGTTGATTCTTGATCTGCAGGGTATAGTCAGGAGATCAGTGATGTACATTCCTGAAGAAGGAGAGATCATTCACAATCTCACTAACGAGCAAATAGCCAAAATGTTCAAACTCAATGCCGACGAGATCGTGAAAGACGCTCCAACAATCCATGTGGAAAGTGACGACGAGCTCAACGATGTGGATGAAATCGAGATTGAAGATGTCACTGACCAGCATTATCCAGAGTACATTGACAATGCGGGTAATGTCATTCCTAATCTGGGAGACAATCTAGTCAGTGAAACCTTGGAGACTCTGGATAAACTGGAACAAGAGTCAGACAAGACTGAATATAAGGCCTAAGCCTTGGATGCTGAAGTAAATATCAGAAAGGCTGAGTGGGCTGCATGCTTTGAAGAGATAAGAGCCCAACGAAGTGGTTCAAAGTCGACTATCTACACCAAGCTGTACAAAGTGAAGAAACATCACAAGGTGTCAGGCAGAATCATAGCATGGGCATATTTTAAAGATCTCAACGTTTATGCAGTTAAACGTGAGCAAGGGATCGAGTACTTCAGGTTCCCACACGACCTGAAGACTCTTCCTGGATTTGAGCTGAACCAGTTAGCGAAGCTGAAATTGCTATACGCTGATCCACGCAAGATGTCTGGATGGTTTGAAGCAGTTCTGAAGAGAGAGTACCACACCAGATGGGTCAACTTCAAACCTCAACAACCAACGAGGTATATCCGAAGGTCGGAGGTTGATACCATAACTGGAAAACCAAGAATAGTGCTGAAGTGGAGTCCTTCGTGCACCATGTCTAAGATCCTACTACGGGAAATGCCACAAGACTTCACTCCACACTTCAAATGGTGGTACTATGATTGGAGAACAGGAGAGGCAGTCATAGTCTTGAACAAAGAAGGCAAAATGGATACTATCAGGGTATTTGACCCGATGTGGCTCATAAACCTGTCTGCCAATGATGTGTACACATTATACAAGTGGCCACTATTCTATGACTCTCAAGAAATCATACAAGCTCTATAGTTTCAGAATGTTATACGACTCTGCTTTACGTTTGAGATACATGCAGGAGTCATAAAAGAAGAAAAGTACAAGAAGTATGAAGAGGTTATGAAGAATGTAAGACATTAGATGAAACTAGGTCCAAGGGGGAGTTTGTAGGTACATGTGACCCTAGTTTCTGAACTGAATGTAATATGTCTTTAAGGTCTTACACTTATGTAATAGTTGGGTACCTAATGAAAAGTAAATGTTTGGTTGTTTTTATAATGTTTAATATTTCATTACTGAGTTGTTTAACGCATATTGACTTGATTATATAGGTTTGTGGTTGTTTTAATGAATCTTGATTATGTAATGATTAATAAATACATTCAAACCTAGTAATATGAAGTTCTCATGAGAATGGCCCATGCGAATGGACCATACGCATGAACAACTTCATGCGAATGACTCAGTCGCACTACTGAACCAGGAGACTGGATCAGTCGTATGATTGTAACATGAGATTGGCTTAGTCGCACGACTAAACACTCAGTCGTGCAAATGGATCAACCTCATGGCTCAATCGCACGACTGAACCATACTAATGGTTCAGTCACCCAAATGAGCAACCCTAAACTATAAATACCACCTAATTCGTGGAAAAACGTAACAATTCATATCACTTCGACTCCAGACGTACCCTAGCCGTCCAGAGACCTCTAAGAACCTGTTCCAAGTTCACAGATCGTACCAGATTGATTCCATATCGTTCTTAACGTTTAGATTCAATCCATAATTGATTCTACGTGCGTTCTCACTGATTGGATCGCCAATCAAACAGGATTCCGCACTATTTGATTCGGTATACACGTTAATCAGTTAGTATTTCGTTCAATACACGATCCTAACATATAGTTAGTTCAACCATGTGTTAATAAACAATACACATTCAAACATACACTGAAACATTCAACATTAAGATCATCAATCACATATTCTGTTTCATTCAACTCATATATTTCATTTACATTAAGGACATGACAGACATATTACATTAAGATCGTAAACTAGGTACATATGTATCTACAAACTCCCCCTTGGACCTAGTTTCTATCATTGTCTGGCATCCTTCATTAGCTCGTCAAACTTCTTATGCATCTCCTCGACTGTGACTCCAGCATGTATCTCAAAAGCAAAGCAGAGTCTTATCACATTCTGAAACTGGAGGGCCTGTACGATATCCTGTGGATCATAGAATAATGGCCACCTGTATAAAGTATAAACATCACTAGCTGACAGGTTGGTTAGCCACATTAGGTCAAATACCCGGATGGTCTCCATTTGGCGCTCTTTCTGTAACACTATGACCGCTTCTCCTGTTCTCCAGTCATAATACCACCACTTGAAGTGGGGAGTGAAGTCCTGTGGCATTTCCCTCATGGGGATCTTTGACATAGTACGAGAAGGACTCCACTTCAACACCACTTTGGGTTTCCCAGTCCTTTGGGTTCACCTCCGACCTTCGAATGTACCTCGTAGGTTGTTGAGGCTTGAAGTTAACCCATCGAGTGTGGTATTCTCTCCTCAACGCAGCTTCAAACCAGCCTGACATCTTTCTGGGATCAGCATACAGCAGGTTCAGGCGTGCCAACTGGTTGAGCTCAAAACCAGGGAGAGTCTTCAGATCATGTGGAAATCTGAAGTACTCGATTCCCTTCTCCCGCTTCACATCATATACATTTTGATCCTCAAAGTAAGCCCATGCTATAATCTTGCCAGACACCTTTAGGTGCTTCTTTACTCTTTAGAGATTGGCGTAGGCACTCGGCTTTGGCGCTGTGCGTTGGGCACGGATCTCTGCAAAACAAGTTGCCCACTTAGTCTTTTTGGTCTCAACATCGGCATCCGAGGCTTGGGCTAGGCTTTCTGATTTCTCGGCCTCCCTCTCCATCGTATCCAGTTTAGCATACATATCACTGTCGAGAGTATTTCCAAAAATCAGGGACCACATTTCCCTCTCGATCAATATATTCAGGATAGTGTTGTGCTGTGACGTCTTCAATTTCTATCTCATCAACATCGTGGAGCTCGTCATCACTAGCAACCTTGACGGTAGGGGCATCTTTGACCAGTTCATCCGGATTTAACAGGAACATCTCTGCCAGTTGCTCATCAGTGAGATCATGAATGATTTCTCCTTCTTCGGGAGCATAGCTCACTGACCTCCTAACAATCCCTTGCAGATTAAGTATCATAGTGCATTGAGACTTGATCTGCTGCAGGGGAGCAACATCATATTCATCTCGCTAATATTATGGATCTGCTTGATTTGTAACATGTAACACATCAGTCATTAGTAGAAAATCAAGACAGTTAAAGAATCAGTTATATAAATAAACATTCATTTCATAAGTTTTAATACATGATTCAATTACACAAAAGTTCAAAATACAGAAACATCTAATCATTACTTTTGTCCTGAATCATATGCTTTTCTGCAGTCGAGGCTGATGTTGAGGCACCCTGATCTTGATTTTTCTTGGTCCGCCTCTCTCTTGCTTTTGTGGCACCCGATGCAGGTTGATAGGATCAAATGTACCAATCTGTGATGATGTATGAGCACAATTCAAAGAAATACAAACAAAGTAATCAAATCAAGCAAGATATCAACAAAATTCATAGTTTCATTAATATCAAGAAAAGACAATTACAAAGTAAGTAAGCAGTGATGAATCTATTGTTTGTCACTAGTCTCGTCTCCTACTACCTGCAACAAGTCTAAGCTATTTATAATGAAACACATGGAACTAACAAATTACAAAACTAGTCCTTATACCATTACAAATAGTAAAAAGACACATAAAGACAACATGTTAATCTTTCTAGAGAACTAACAATACTCCCCCTAAGATTTACATGGTCTTCAGTCTTTAAAATATTTAATCTTGACTTCTTTTTATCTTTTCTTCAACTTCCATCTTCAGCTTTCATCTTCAATTTTTATCTTCAGCACTCAAAGAAATCTTCAGGTTCTTCCTTGATCTTGAACATTGGCTTCTTTTTATACATCTCCTGTTCTTTCAAAGCATTAGCAATAGCAGACTTAAATTTGCTAGCAAGAATGCCTTGTTCTGGTTTTGCTTCATTCGTCTTTATCTCCATTTTGCTCATTCTTTCCAATGTATCTTTTGATAGACATGTGATATCAATATTAGCATATAACTCAATAGGATTTCGACTTTCCTTTGAGTATATTTCTAATACTCCTTTTCTTGAAATTCTCATGAACTCAATGTCTTTGATATCCTTCTTAACAATGTTTGCATATGCAAGAGCTTTCCTTAATGATATTCTTTCCATTGCAACATTCATCACACTGATGATAAAAAGAAAATACTTCTTATCTTGCTCTGCAATCTCTGGAGATACTTTCTCAAACTTTTTCACAAAGAAAAATGATATATAACTTGGATGCAATAGATTCAGTTCAAAAGCACCAAATAATGTAATCATATCCTCATCCTATTGTTCGAGATTTCGGACCAGTTTAAGCTCAAAAGTCTCAGTGTTATAGAACCATCTGAGAATTGGCTTTGACTTCTGATTACCATCAATCACCTTTAAACCAGGAGTTGTAACTTTTTCAAAATACTTATCACAAAATTCTATCATGAAATGTTCTTCTTCAGATTGTAATCCTTTAAGCTTTTTGTTCTTCTTTAATGTAGCAAAGTACTCCTTGTCTTCTTGATCACATCTTGTTTGAAGAATATGCGTATGAAACCCTAAAATTCACAAAATAATGAGACGTATGAGCACTGTTTGTGCGTATTGACTCAGACGCATGAGAACTGTTCAGTCGCATGAGCACTGTACAGACGCATAAGCACTGTTTAGGCGCTTTTGCACTGTTCAGGTGCATTTGCATTGTTCAGCCGCATGAAGTTCCTGAAACGTCTAACATTTGTAACTCGATACATTTCAACACTGAGTAGACGCATGAGACATTTAAAACGTCCAACACTTGGTTAAAATCAGACTCATTATCACTGTTTAGGCGCATGGGTTTGTGTAAAACGCCCAAACACTTGGTTAAACTCATGGACTTATTGCAACTGTTTAGGCGCATGGGAATATGAAAAACACCCAAACACTTGTATAATTCCTGAAAGTTCACCATGCTCCTATTTAGACGTATGAACACTATTTAGGCGCATGAGTTGACTTTGAGTTGACTTTCATGAGTCTTACACTTGTGTTTTTCAAAATTCTTCACATGCACACTGTTTAAACATATTAGTAATATTTCATACTAATTTTTAAATATTTTAAGCATATTTTTGAATTTCCAAAAATTTACCTTTTAGTCCCTTAAATTTGAACTTTTTACATTTTGTACACTCAATTTTAATTTTTAACAATTTTAAATCTTCACTTGTTGTTTAACTTTTTAAAAATTTATCTTTCCCTTTATTTTAGTCTCAAAACAAAATCAAATATCTATTTTTTAACTTTTGAAAGAAGCATTTCCACTTGCAAATTTATATAGGTTCATATTATCATTTTCAAAAGTTACATTATCAAACTCACATACACTTTGAACATATAGCATCATCCTTTCAATTCAACATTTTAACTTTGATTTTGATTTTCTGAGAAAAACTCTTCCATTTATTACTCCCCTAAGCTTTTAAGTTTGAACAACTTATAAGTTTCCTAAGGTAACATAATAAGATCACCCATCTCATTGTTACATTGCCTTCACACACAGAAAACATGCATAAAATCAAAATGAAAGCAGAATCAAAATCTAATATAAACAAAAGAATTAATGTCTGCAGTGAGATCATATCAATGAAAATCAGCACATTAATATAAAAAAATGTGAATAGTCATAGACAATGAATAAATCCTGATCAAGTGTGTTCCAGGTCAGTGATATCACAGCAAAGGAGACACAAGATCTAAGGACAGAAAATGAGTGTTTTTGACAAAATATCAACTCACTTACTTTTTCAATTCTTGGATTGATTAGGGTATATTTAGGTATGATATGATGTAAATCATACAGAGACTTAGAGACTCAACTATCATCAAGACATGCAAGAAAGAACACATACCCAACTTGTTACCTGAAACATATGTATAACCAGAGTTCATGTTACTTAAGTTAATAGAGAATGATCATGGATAACCATTTGATCAGTTCTAACTATCCATTTGAATAGATTGTGCACAGTGGCATCTTTTGCATCAAAGAGAAAATCCAGGTCTGTAATGACTTACAACAAAGGATATTTCAGCACTTCAGGTCTATGATGACTCATAACAAAGAAGTGATATGATGCTTGTAATAGATCTCATGATTAATCACATTACCATGAGGTGTGAGTGGTGTAACTTAACAAGCAATCAATCTGATAAGCCAATACATCTCAAAAGTACTCAGATGAATACACACAAGCATAAAGATTTAGTGTAATCACAAGAATTTACTTTTTCAGTATAGTAGTATGATATTGTCTACACATCATATCTGATCATGTCAGACTTTATTAATGAGTGAAATATGCAACTGATCTGACTAATGTACTATCATTTCTCACATATTGCATAAACATATTCTTTTCTAAAAATAAACTGACAATTAGAAAAAGACTCTATTTTTGGAGTTTTGATTTATACTTTTGTATTTGGTTTTTCTAAGAAAAAAAACACACACACAAAATACAAACAGGCAATCAACATTGAGAAGATCACTTATGATGATCTTTTGATTTAGAGAGTTCACATATGATTAATAAGACCAATTGACTCCACTACATACTCAAACCGTCCTGGTAGGAAAGCTTTAGTAAATAGATCCGCCAACTTTTCCTCCGTTGCAATTTGAATCAATATGATTAATCTTTTTTCAGAGTTATCTCTGAGAAAATGATATCGAATTTCGATATGTTTTGTTTTTGAATGTTGAACAGGATTAGCTGTAATGAACATAGCAGTAGTGTTATCAATGTAAATAGGTGTTTTAAGAAAATTGAACCCATAATCCAGTAGTTGATTTTGCAACCAGAGGATTTGAGAACATCCTGCAGATGCAGCAATGTACTCAGCTTCTGCAGTTGAAACAGAGACATTTGTTTGTTTCTTACATTGCCACGAGACTAATCGGGGACCTAGAAATTAACACCCACCCGAAGTAGATTTTCTATCTTGACAACATCCACCATAATCACTATCTGTATATCCATGTAGTTCAAAGTTACCCTCGTAAGGATAACAAAGCCCTAAAGCTAGTTTACCTTTGAGATACCTGAATATCCTTTTGACAGCAATTAAGTGAGATTCTTTCGGGTCTGATTGATACCTGGCACAAACACAAACAGCATACATAATGTCTGGTCTAGATGCAGTAAGATACATCAAAGAACCAATCATTGATCTGTATAACATTTGGTCAATAGATTTTCCTTTTGGATCAGGTTCAATCTTGGTGTTAATATCTGCTGGAGTTCGTATGGGCTGACAATCTTGCAACTTAAATTTCTTCAAGAGCTTGTCAACAAACTTCTCTTGATTGATAAAAATTCCATCGTCAGTTTGCTTAACTTGAAGTCCAAGGAAAAAATTAATCTCTCCCATAGGATTCATTTGGAACCAAAAGTTCATGATTTCTTCAAATTCATTGCACAATTTTGGACTGGTAGAACCAAATATGATATCATCAACGTACACTTTACACATAAGAGATCATCATTATTCATCTTTATGAATAAAGTTGGATCAATTTTCCCTCTTGTGTATCCGTGTTGGATCAAGTGTTGTGATAATGTCTCATACAAAATTCTAGGGGCTTGATGAAGTCCATATAAAGCTTTACTCAGCTTATATACTCGATGTGGAAATTCTGCATCCTCAAAGCCCGGAGGTTGCTTCACAAACACATCGTCAGTGATAGGACCATATAAAAATGCACCCTTTACATCCATTTGATACACCTTAAATTTCATGAATGAAGCATAGGCCAGGAAAACTCAAATGGATTCAAGTCTTGCAACTGGTGCAAACACTTCATCATAATCTATCCCTTATTCCTGTGTGTATCCTTGTGCAACAAGTCTCGCTTTGTTCCTTATTACTACACCACGATCATCAGTCTTATTTCTAAACAGCCATTTCATGCCTATAGCATTTTCTCCTTCAGGTAATTCCACTAAATTCCACAATTCTTGTTTGTGAAATTGAAGTAATTCGTCTTGCATGGCTTCTATCCAACCATTGTCCTTTAATGCTTCGGTAATATTTTTAGGAACAATTTGAGAAAGAAAACAAGAGTATAAGCACAAGTTTGCTTGTTCTGATTTACTCCTTGTTTTTCTCTCATTCAATGGATCAATAATCTGAGAAATTGGATGATTCTTGTGAATACGAGATGTTGGAATCTCATCACATTGAACATTAACATCCAGATTTGTTTGGTTTAAGTTGGAAAGCTGATGTAACAAATTAGAAGAATGTGGATTGAAGTTTGGAACTTGAGTCGGTGAGTTAATAAAGTAATCAAAGTTACCAGTATCAACTGCATCACCAGATATGGATGATGTTCCAGACTCAGGTTGCACAAACTCATTACCAACATTAGGAATTGGTTGTGATTTCTTCCTGATCAAAAGAGACTCAATGATCTTAAGCTGTATTAGTATGATTATTGTCATTAAATCGTATTGTTGAGTCCTTGACAAATGATAAAAATGAGTAGTCTGAGCTAGAATCATCTGGGTCGTCAGAATCTGAATCCTCACTGAAAGATCAAGATCTCCTCTAGAGTTCTTCTTACCTGTAGAATCAAGACAATTTGATTGATTAAACAAGTTAGATTGACGAGAGTTTGATAATGAATCTAAATCAAATAACCAGGCAGGACCATTTGAAACTGATGGAAAAGAATTTTCCATAAATTTAACGTTGAATGTTTCAAGAATTATATTCGTCCTAGAGTTGTACACTCGATAGGCTTTTGAAACAGATGAGTATCCAACGAAAAATCCATTATCAGATTTTGCTTCAAATTTTCCTAACTGATCATTTGAATTAAGAATCATAACAGGACAACCAAATGATTTTAGAAAGTTTATGTTCGGTTTTCTGCCAAACATTAACTCATATGGAGTTTTCATTTTATCTTTCACACTTAAGATTCTGTTCTGAACAAAACACGCAGTTGATATAGCTTCATCCCAAAAAGTGATAGGAATTTTTGCATCAGCTAACATAGAACGAGCATCTTCAATCAGTGTTCTATTCTTCCTTTTAGCAACTCCATTTTGTTGAGGAGTTCTGGGAGCACTGAACTGATGAATTATCCCTTTTTGTGCACAAAACATTTCAATGTTAGCATTTTTGAATTCCGTTCCATTATCACTTCTTATTATTTTCACTTTATTTTCTAATTGATTTTCAACTTTAATGATAAATTCTTTTAGTAAATCAACCGTTTCAAATTTAGCATACAAAAAGAAAACCCATGAAAATCTTGTATAGTCATCAATGAGAACTAAACAATATGATTTTTGTCCAATACTCTTGACATTTTTTGGTCCAAAAAGGTCCATATGTAACATTTGAAGAGGTTTGGAAGTTGAGTTTATGAGCTTGGTCTTATAAGACGCTCTGTGTTGCTTTCCCTTGAAACATGCTGAGCAGTGATCAGTCGTTGCAAACTTCTTAGATGGAAGTCCAATGACATGATTTCCTGATACAAGCTTGTTCATATTCTTGAAATTTGAATGTCCGAGACGTCAATGCCAAAGCTGGCTTTCATCATTTGATGCTTTAGCAATTAGGCATGTTGTTTCAGTTGAAGGATCAACTTGAGACATATCCAGCTTGTATACATCTCTATCCCTTTCAGCTGTAACAATTACCCAATCTTTGCTTATCTGAAAACCTGGTTTCAAAACATAATAGAATGAATCATCAAATAGAACAGAGTATGATTTATCACATATTTGGGATACACTTAAAAGATTAAAGTTCAACTGTGAACAAAAGTTGACTTTGTCAAAGCTTATTATCCCATTTGATATTGTTCCTTCTCCTATTATTTTTCCTCCTGCATCACCACCAAATGCGACGTATGTTCCATCCTTGTAACAAGGCAGGATTGCCTGTCATATGTCGGCTACACCCACTATCCACATACCATGTATTAAGTGGTCTTCTTGGGCGTACCTGCACAACAAGAAAATTAAGTTGAGATATCCACCCAAGCTGAGATGGTCTTGGGTTTTCCGAATTTATCAACAATGTTAAATTGTTTGTAATGAAGATTATTCAAATCAGGTTTATTCTTGATGAATTTACCAATCTTGTTTTGAAAATTGTTTTGAAAATTGTTTGAGTTATTTTTGAGAACATTCATACCATTTGATTGATCAATTTTTGACACGTATTGATAACTAACCTTTTTATTTGTCATTTTGGTATGAATTGTTCTTGCATATTTTGTTTAGATCTCACATAATTGTTCTTTTGAAAAGATCTCAAACCTAAAGAAGGTTGATTAGTTAATTTTTGAAATCCATCAGTTTGATTTCTCATATATTGAGGATTAACATAACCTTTGCTCATGTTTAAATTTGCAAATCCTCTAGTATGTGATCTCTTTCTAAAATAACAATTTGCAGTATTGTGATTCTTCTCATCATAATAAGTACAATATTTGTTAAAATAACAATCTGCTGTGAAATGATTTCTCATGTCACATATGTGACAGTACTTGTTGAAATAGCACTCAACAGTATTGTGATTTTTCATATCACATTACTTTTGTGGAGTTAAAAACAACTGTTTGTTAACTTTTGACATTGACACTGTATTTGAATCATTTTTATATTTTGGTGTCAAATAGTTAAACTGTTGTTTTTCATTTTTCACATTTTGATTTTGTGCCAGATTATTTTGCATCTGTTTAACATGAACTTCCTTCTTGAATTCATTAGGAACAAATCTTTTTGCTACAGCGGAAGTCTTAGAATCTGAACTTGATTTCAGATCAGAGTGAGATTTGTTCATAGTATTTACCTTGTTGTTTTGAAGAGAAGTCATATTTAACAAACCGGCTGACACAAATTTTAGCGGTTTAAGTTTTGTTGCCTGATTTGTTGCTTTGATCAACTTTTCTGAACTTTTGTTTTGTTCAGATTTTGATTTTGATGATTTATATCTTCTTCTTTGATTCTTTGACTTAGAAGAACTTGGTTTACTTCCAGATTGAACATCGTCAGAAGAAGATTCTTTTTCAGATTGAACTTGTATTAGATTAATAGTGTTTGAATCTTCTGATGTTCCTACCTGTTGTTTATCTTTATCTTTGCTTTGAACTTTCACTTCTTCTAATACAAAATGAATTTGATCAGAAGTGTTTTGTTTTGTTTGTTTTGGTTCATAAGATTTTATCTTGATTGGATGACCATTTTTAATCTTTCTTGATCATTTTCAATGAAAACTTGTACATTTTCCTTTTCTTCTTCTGAATTCTTGTTTTTGACCTGAAAAGCTTTAAGTTTAGCTTTATTCTCAGGAGAATTATCATGTGTATTAAAGTTCTCTGATAAAGTGTTTGTAATAGATTCAAGCATAGGTTCATGAGAGAAACCTAACCCTGCTTTCTGTTTATCTTTTCTCTCACTTACCAGTTTTTGTACAATCATTTTTCTACTTTAGTAGCATGTGCTATCTTCTCCTGTTCAAGATTTTTGGTCATCTCTTCCAATCGTTTAGAAACAATTTCTAATTCTCTCAGTGTTTTGTTCCATGAAGTTTGAAGAGAAATAATCTTTTGATCTGCTGTTTTTTTATCAGATTTTAGTTTGTTATGCATTGACTCTTCTTGTTTTAGTTTCTCACAGATTTTATATGAGTAGTTTCTATAGTATTCAATATGTTCATAGCATGATTTTGTGCAGAGTTTTTCTCTCACTTCAGATGGGATTTCGGGGAATTTTGGAGATATGGTTTCAGATTTTGAAGATGAAGTGTTAACGTTAGGTTGATCAGACTGTGCCATTAGAGCTACTTCATCTGTATCCTCCTTAGGACTCCAATCATAGTCATCTTCTTCATTCTCACCTTCCACCTTTGGATCATTATTTTCTGACCAATCTTCTCCCTGGATTTCTGCAACAAGAGATAAACTTGATGTTAAATCATTAGTAAATTGTTCAGCATATGCACTCCAATCATAGGCATCTTTAATGCTGACTACTAAACCTTTCTTGGTTTCATTAGATGATGAAACACATGGAACTAACAAATTAAAAAACACATGGAACTAACAAATTAAAAAACTAGTCCCTATACCATTACAAATAGTAAAAAGACACATAAAGACAACATGTTAATCTTTCTAGAGAACTAACATAGGTGCATCTCTTGCACTCTCATCCTTTCCTCCCTCTATCTCATCCTCTTCATCATCATCTTCATCCACACCATCATCATCATCATCATCACCATCTCCCTCTCGTATCTTTAGAGGCTCATCCTTTGTCCCTTTAAGTTTGAGCAGGATGGTCCTCTTGGCATCCTCCAACTCCTCAATCTTCTTAGTAGATAACAAGTTCTGCTCCTTGAGTTTGGTAATCTCTAGACTCTGAGCAGCCATTTGCTGAGCCTGTTCCTCAATCTGCTATGCCTACTGAGAGATTTACAGTGATTGTGCAGCAGTAAGCTCCACTAACTGTCTGAGCTGTGCAGTCTTCTCGTCATCGGCGGCTAACAACTTTAGCACCATACGGTTTAGTGTTGAAAGCTGTTCCTCTACCCCACTGGGAGGTAGAGATGATCCGGAAGGGAAAGGTGGGTGAGATGATGGTCCTGCCTGGTGGCTAGTGGTGGTGGTGGTGACAGTGGTGAATATGGGAGGTGGTATATGTGTGGGTGGTAATGGGTGAGCTGTAATGGTGGTGGATGGTATGTGCATAAGTGGTGGAGTGGCTGAGGTAGTGGTGTGTGACGTGGTAGCAGTGGTGGAAGTAGTGGTTTACGTAGTGGCTGTGGTAGTGGCTGAGGTCAAGGTGAACTTCAGTCTCTTCCCCTTCTTGCCATGGGGTTGAGCCATTCTCTTCTTCCTTGTGCCTTTAGGCACTGTGGCTCCCCCTTGGCTGCAGGGCGGGTCCGGGGTATATGAGGGATCTGAATCAGCAGCAGCAGTGTCCCCGGACTCCCCTTGTCGTCCACCAACCGCCCTTATACCTCTTTCTGTGGCAACCACCCTGCTGCCCACAATCCTAGTTAGAGGCTCCTCGTCATCGGAAGGGCAAAAATCCTGATGAAAACTGGCGGTGGTAGCTTCTCCATGAGTGGGTGGTGGAGATGTAAAATGTGCAGTGTTGGCCCTAGAAGCAGCGGGGCCAGAATCTCCACCTACGTCACCGTCATCGTCATCGGAGTCATCAGATGGGAGAGCAATCTGCTCTACATCTGAGTCACTCTCCTCATGGCGCCACTTACGCCTTGCCGGCGCCACGTACTCCTCCCGGGCCAGGTGCCCGAACAGTCTCCTCACAGGGAGCTTGACTAGCTTTCCCATGTAGACCTTCATGCGGCCCAAAGTCGTGTCATCCATCACCTCAAGTGATACCACGTCATGGCTCTCCTTAGGCAAGGCAGGCAGCTTCTCATCGATAATCATCTGTAAGAATCTTGGGTACATACAGAAGCCCTCTTTGGCCTCAAGATTCTCTATCAGGTAGGCAAATATCATGTTGGAGAAGCTGAAGGGGTGGTTAAGCACCAGTGCCACGTAGGCATTCTGGATCTGGTCTGATAGGTCATCAAATCCACCCCTCCTCGACGCTATGCACTTCAGTATCACGTGTGTCAAGTACTTAAACTGGGGACACAGGTTGCTTTTGTTTAGCACACCTGCATTGATGTCCCTAGAGTACTTCATCCTGAGGAAGCATCCCCTCACAGTCAGAGGGTGTAGCCTGGTTGGGTGATCAGCATCATCACCCAGATCCAGTACTCGTCGAAGATCTGCAGCTGACACCTCTATATCCTGCCCAAATATAGTACTCCTGATGTTGTAGGGCTCACGAGATCGATCAACTGATGCACCCTCCCAGAAGGCCTGCTCTATAGAGCTTTAGGGAGTGCATGTTGTAGATATGGCTCTGTGGATCCGTGATCTCTTCAGGAAAGCTATGATGCCAGCAAACTCGGCAGCATTCCGAGAGGTGGCGTCCAGATGAGCACAAATATTGTGCTTGGTGTTTATGGTCCACCAATAAGCCATCAATCTGTAACACAAGAAGCATACAAGTGAGATCATCACACAACAGAAACCATATCTAATTAGCCTGTTTGAGATCAGTCTTATTCAATCGTGCGATTGAACCATACGACTGGGTTCAGTCGTTTGACCTAACATGCGACTGAATACAGTCGGATGATCTATCATGCGACTGAGTTCAATAGGGTGACTGAGCCTGCGATTGGTTCAGTCGGCCGACTGAGTTCATTCGCATTGTTCATTCAGCCGATTTAGTCATTCGTCCAGCTCAGTCGTGCGATTGTAGTACAACCTGGTGTCCAGTCGCATGACCTACTGTTTGTTCGATTGAGATTCAAATTTTGAGCTAAACTTAATATTAGACATCGTGGTTTGGCTCATTAGACTCGCAATAACCCTACTTAGCACCTAATAACTTTGATTTCAAACTTTTACTTAGTTTTATTAGTTTATTTTTCCAACTTAAGTTTCGGTTCTTGTTAGGGCCGAATTCATTGATTTAGGGCAACAAATCAACTTAGATTTGAGTAGTTTGCACCGCATTGTACCTGTATAACAACCAGCAACCGTCAGAATATCGAAATAAGAAGTCAAATTAGGTCAGAAGAAAATTTGGCAGAGTAACGGTATGTTGTGCGATTTTAGGGCGAATGAGGAATGATGAGTGTATGCGATCGACTATGGCCCTATTTATATTGAATCTGGTTTCAATCGGGCGACTGGACCGATTCGCTCTTTTCATTCAGGCGATTGGATCTCAGTCGTGCGATTGGTTCAGTCGATCACATTCAGTCGGCGGACTGGGTTTCGGTCAGGCGACTGACTCATTCGGACAACTCCATTCGGGCGACTGGCTCAATCTTGTAATCCATTCGTGTGAATGGTTCATACTCATGCTCCATTCAGTTTTCTAGTGCATAAGTATGGTCCAATCGTACGATTGGTCCATACTCATGGTCCAGTCGTTCGAATGGATCATACTCATGATTTTGACTTTATGATCATTTGACATTTAACCCCATTTAACTATTGAGTAAACATTTTGAGCATCTGATCATCTCAGACATGATCCTTTTAACTTTGAAAACTTTTGATCACCTCAATCGTGATCCTTTCAAACAAAACATTTTGTCACCTCAGACGTGACCCATTTACCATTTGAACACATGTTTGGTCACCTCAGACATGACCCTTTTAGGTGATTAAATCCCAGATTGAATTCCACGGCATAGTCCGACGTATACAACTAAATTGACTAAAAGTTAAACAAAATAAAACAACTATAACTAAGAAATAAAACTGAACATATTTTTGTGATTTATGTGAGGTTGAAATTTTAAGATAGATATCTAGCAGATTTCTTTCTAAAACAGTACAGCTTCAAGTTATTGTGACCATAGCTGGAACGATTCATTTTGAATCATACAGGTAATCAAATCATTAGGGACATCTAACCAAAGCCTTTTGATGCTAGATTCTTGTTTTCATCGAGAGTCATTAGCAAGTTTAGGAAATCATACTGGTACTATAAGATGCACACATTGATTTGGACTTTCAAGAGTTGTTGCTCACGATGATTGTCAGTATACTTCCTCTTAAATCCATACACAGATTTTTGACACTCATTGGTGATGAATTAAGGTTTAATTATTTCAACAAACATTTGTGGATCCCACACTTATATGGGTATTTTGAGCTGTCTACGGGTATTTTGACAAGAAGAAACTATTCTCAGAGCTTTCAAAGAGAAGCTAAGCCTCAGGTCAGTGCCACCGCACAGCAGACAGGCACACAAAGTATCTTCTTGTTAGAGCATATTTTTTTTTATTTTTGCACATAACGCACCAACAACATTTGTTATTAACTTGATTGCGTTTATTTTTTTTCATTTTTTTGTGCTTTGCTCTTTTTGTGGTCATTCGCACACATTTGTGGCGTTTATTTGCTCGTCACCCCTTATTGGAAATAACTGATTGTGTTAACCAGTGATAAGATGGGAACCCACAGTCAGTTGAACAGCTTAGTTTAAATTGAAGTCACCAATGACGTCTAATCATCTATTGTGTTGAATCTCCCGACACATCATGTAGTGGTCTAACAACCTCTAGATCTACTTTCTTTGTGTTACCTTAGTAGTAGCCAGTTTTACTATCATTTTTCCTGTTATTTTGCTCAGACTTCTCAGACTTATACTTTGAATTTCGCATCTAATTCAATTTATTCTTTTAAAGTCCCAAATGCTTTGTTCCTGTGTACTATCACTTTCCATAGTCATTGAATCGGTTTCACAGATCCGATCTCATAGCTATCAGCTAGCCTGTCCTTCTCCCTCGTTTTTTTTTATTTTAAGTGCTTAAACTAAAACAACTAATTTAATACTAATTTAACCTATTCTCCCCCTAAAATTCTAAAACCGAAAATATTTTTTGCGTTTTTAGATTTTAACGAGACAAGAAATTAAAGTAAGAAAAATAAAAGAAAATAAAAGAAAATAAAAGGAACGTTGTCGGACTAAGCATTTTCATCCTCTGGAATGACATCACTTTTCTTTTTAACGTCGTTGACCTCTAACAAATATAGAAAACGTGGTTTATCAAAGGCTTTTTTTGTAGATGTCAGCGCGTTGAAAATCTGTATTTATTTTAACAACATCGATTAAATTCATTTTCAAAGCAATCACGTATAAAGTGATATTTAATACCGATGTGTTTGGTCTTAGGATGTTGGACCGGATTTTTTTTGTAACGTTCTCCATGTCAAAGCGACTGAGAATATCCCCTACATACTTGGTCTTATGTAGAAATATACCCTTTGGTGTTTGATCCACCTGTAACCCGAGAAAGAACTTCATCTCTCCCATGGCACTCATTTCAAATTCTGCCTTCATTACTGCTTCAAATTCTTTACATAAGTCTTCGTTCTTGGAACCGAAGATTATGTCATCAACATAAATCTGGACCAGCAGTAGATCACCATCCTTTTCTTTGATGAACAGTGTACAGTCAATTACACATCTGCGAAATCCGTGTTTCACAAGGTGAGTTGAGAGTTTTTCATACCATGCTCTCGGGGCTTGGTGAAGCCCGTAGAGAGTGTTATCCAGTTTGTAAACTTTGTCCCGATGATATGGATCCTCAAATCCTTTGGGTTGACTGACATACACTGTTTCCCGGATTTCTCCATGAAGAAATACACTCTTTACATCCAGTTGATAGACTTTAATCTTAATGTAAGAGTCATAGGCTAGGAAGATACGGATGGCTTCCATTCTCGCCATAGGTGCAAATACTTCATTGTAATCAATTCCCTCGACTTGTCGAAATCCTTGAACTACAAGTCGAGCCTTGTTCTTGATGATGACACCTTGGTCATCTTTCTTACATTTCAAGACCCATTTGGTGCCAATGACCTTAGCACCATTAGGTCTATCCACCAGTGTCCATACACCTAACTTCTTGAACTGAAGAAGTTCTTCTTGCATGGCACTTACCCATGCCTCATCATTTTGGGCTTCACTGACGTATTTTGGCTCAAACTGTGACACAAAACAACGATATGCACCATCGTGAAGATATCCCTTTTCCATTACCGAGTCATAATTAGCTGAATATAGCTGATTTCTTGTCTGAACTCCTGATCTGACATCCCCAATGACATTGTCCAAAGGATGATAGACATTGAGGCGTGATCCAGGAGTGGTGGAAACAACTACTTCGAAACCAAGATTATGAACGTTTGGTTCCAGATCTGAGGCAGTAGGAGTGTGAGGTTCCGAAGACTCAGAGGCATCAACGTCAGATGCTTGTGGACTTGCAGTAGTAGGAACCTGTTCCTCCTGATTGTTCTGATCATTCTCCACGGCTTCATCGTCAGAGGAGGAGTCGCTTACCTCGAGTGCTCCCCCTGAATGGTTAGACGATTCACCTTGTGAACCAGATGATGTCGAGTCTTGTGATGGTGTGTTTAAGACATCATACATCATTTTGGTTGTAACTCATCGTCAGAAGTGGAGAGAGGGATGTTGAAGGACTTGAAGAATCCATCATAATCGAAAAAGAATGCGGGTCCTTTTCCAGCTGGAGGGGTGGTGTATCTCTGAACGTCCACGTTACACCACACTTCTACTTGACCCGTTGAGTTGTTTTAAACTCTCTTATTCGGTATGTTGTATCCTAGAAAGATTCCCTCTTCAGCCTTCTCGCTGAACTTGCCTTCCTGCGTTTTCTTCAATAGGGTGCAAGGTGCGCCAAACGGTTCGAGATACTCTAGATTTGGTTTACGTCGTTGAAGTAACTCGTAACACGTCTTGCCATGACGTTTTACCACTAGAACTCAATTTAATGTGTAACACGCTTTGGCAACTGCCTCATTCCAGAATTGGATGGGCAGTTTTGAGTCTGCTAGCATCGTCCGTGCTGTCTCTATCAAGCTGCGATTCTTTCTCTCAGCAACACCATTCACCTGAGGAGTGTAGGCGGAAGTGAACTGGTGCACAATTCCCTTTTTGTTTGTAGAAAGCCTCCATCCATTGGTTCTTGAACTCGGTTTCGTTGTCTGAGCGTACTTGTCTGACCTTCAGCTTGTAGAGTGACTCGGGTGTAGTTACTAACTCTTTGAATGACTCAAATGTTTCTGATTTTGATTTCAGAAACATCACCCAAGAGAATCTTGAGTAGTCATCTATAACTGCATAGCAGTACAAGTTGCCTGCGATGTTTCTTGTACTGACTGGACCAAACAAATCCATGTGAAGAAGCTCAAGAGGCAGTTCAATGGAATGAACTTTCTTTTCCTTATGAGACTTCTTCGTCTGTTTGCCTTTCTTGCAGGCGACACAAAAATCCGGGAGTTAGAAGTTTTTGACGTTTAATCCTCGCACTAGATCATTCTGGATCAAGTGATTCATCTTCCGTGGATTGATGTGTCCTATTCTCCTATGCCAGGGGATAGAATCCTTCTCAGTAGCCTTTGACAAGAAGCACTGAACTTGATGATCCGTTGTAGAGGCCTTTGATAGATCCAAGACATAAAGGTCATTATATCTTAAGGCAGACATTAAGACTTGATCCTCCGGGATCACATAGTCCTTTTTCAGGACATATTACTTCTTGTTGTCGAATACTACCTTAAATCCTTTGTCACATATTTGGGATACAGAAAGTAAGTTTTTTTGAAGTTGTTGAACGTAGTTTACTTTATCAAACTTCACTTTCTGATTCCCCACTTCCCCTTGAGCTGTGATGTAACCTCCTTTATTTCCCGCAAAAGAAACATGACCTTCTTTAATTGTTTGACGTTTGACAGGAGTGCCCAGTTTCCAGTCAGTGATGCTCCGCTATCTACAATCCAAGTGTTAGTTTCAGCACTATAGCGGACACCCTGCACATATAAAGGAAATGATTAGTTTAGGTTAGGTACCCAAGCCTTAACTGGCTTGGGTGACCCAGAGGCATCACACATCATAAATTCAACCCACTGTCCATTTGAAGGCGAGGGCATATCATGCTTCTTACTGCTCTCAGTATCAGACACTTGATTAGATTTTTCTTTCCACATGCCAGTTTTATGCAAGGCCTGTTTGTGATAAACAGACGACTGGTTTATGGTTGGAACTTTAGTTTTATTATTTCTTTTAGGTGGAGTAACAGAACTCTTTTTAGAAGCAATCTGTTTTATATCATAAAGTTCAACTTTCTTTCTTGGTGTCTGATACTTAGGACAGTTAGAGGCGATGTGTCCTCTCTTTCCATAATTGTAGCATGATCGACCTTCAACATGTTGGGAAAGACGTCTCTGTGGGGAAGTGTGTGAGACCGGGGTGACTTTGTGTTTGTTGGGTTTTGTCACTTCTTGTTTAGATGTTTTATCTTCTTTAACAAAATTAATTGTTTGAACCTTTTAACATCCTTACCCTTTTGTTTATTTGTACTTAGACATGAATCACGTGATTGGTTAACTTGTTTGGTCTTTTTGTGTTTATTATTTGACGTTGTTGAACCTAACTTAACCTCAACCTTCTCAAATTGCTCATCCAAATTAACAATAGGCATTTTACTCTGAGATTTCAAAGTGTCCTCCTTCAGTATAGTGACAGATTCCACCGTTTGACAAGTGGAATCTAGATCACTAACTAGAGGAGTGGTCACCACATGATCCTTAATACGATTGTTATTTTACTGGTCAACATTTAGTATTTAACAAGATCTCATGTGGTGGTGGAACCACTTTGTAACCTAATCCCTCCCCGTTATTTCGTTCTTTCACTAAGTTTTTAACTATGTGAGAAGAACTAGTCAAACTGTGCAGTTTTTGTTTTAATGAATTTACTTCGACTTTCAAAACTGCTTTTTCCTTTTTAGTTTCTTCAAGGGAATTTAAATAGAACTTAATGTCATTTTCTTGGTTAAAAGCCACAACTTCGGTTTCCCTAAGTTGTTTATTTAACAGTTCTATTTTCTCTTTGTAACTGTGCTCATTTTGTTTTAATACACGATTTGCTTTTGTGCACAGTTGCAAGTCCTTTACTAAGCTATCATTATGATCTAATAACCTAGAAAATTTCAAATCAATGCTTTCCCTAAATTTATTACATTCAACACAAGCATGATTATCAAACAATTGGTCTTTAGAACTTACTTGAGAAGATTTAGTTGAATCCGCCATCAGTGCAGAGATTGTCTCTTCAGCTGCTGGAGATTTTGAACATGTAGTTTTGGCATCTTCTTCAATCACAGGCTTGACCACTTTTGCAGCTTCTTCAGTTTCTGACATGACTATTTCGACTGCGATATCGTCTTCACTTTCAGTATCGTCATCCAACACCTCAACATTTGCAATGTTGGATTCTCATGGAGACACAAACCGAAACCTCCAATCTTGCCCTTCATCATCCTGAGCGGTCAAGGCCTTAGGATCTTTGCTTGATGAAGTAGGACTACTTGTGGGTTTATCCTGTCGATTGAAAGATGAGAATGGATTCCCATTTCCTGTCTTCTTGGGCTTCACACATTCACGCTTGAAGTGCCCCTTTTCCCCACAGTTGAAGCAGGTAACTTTTGTCTTGTCAAAACCAAAAGTTGTGTCCTTAGTAGCAATCAAGTTCTGTCTGGTCTTCTTGACAAACTTCTTGGCTCTTCGGACAGCACTAGCTAAGGCCCACATGATGTCCATTATTTCCAACTCTGTCTCGTCTACCTGCTCGTAGTCCTCATCTGCCAGATGGCAGTTCCCAATTTTCCCAGCAACTAGTCCGTCATAGGAGTGAACGACAGCTGCTAAGAGATCCATATGCTCCTTTGCTACCTCTACTGTCACATTCCCGAGATTCTCGATCTTCAGTTTTGTAGCATTGGCTTCAAGTGCTATGTATTGGGTACAAGACGACCCTGACGTGTCAGATCCTGAAGTAGTAGCTTGAGATGTAGCAGCTGAATTCGACACAAATGCCGTTTGAAGTGGTGCTCCAGACGTTTTTGTTGGAGCATATATAGTCAAATATAGTGTGTTCGTCGCTTGTCGAATAGTCTAGGCTTAATGTAATACACCTGATATGTTGTAAACACATGAAACTGGGTCATTCGTAGGAGCATATGCGAATGAGACTCAGTCGTACGACTGGGCCATGCTAATGGACCAGTCGTGCGACTGAGAGATGCGATTGGGACATTCGTAAGACTGAACCATATGTATGGTCCAGTCGTACGATTGAACCATACGCATGGTCCAGTCGTACGATTGAACCATACGCATGGTCCAATCGCACGAATGGGCCCAGTCGCATCTAATATGGGCCGAGGCCTATATATACCAGTTTCAATGTGTAGAGAGATTAAGGATTTGAGAGGGAGTCTGCCCGGAGCCTAGGGCTGCCGGATGAGAGGGGAGATCATGCTCGATCTCCCCTTGCCAAGAGTCTTAATTCTTATGTTGTAACGAGCTTGTAATCGTTAGGTTTTATCAATGAAACCAATTTTTTATAGTTCGTGTTATTGATTGTCTCTTGGTTTTTGCTGTTGTTTATCCTTCCGTCAAGAACATGCTCGGATGTTTACCGATCCAGCCGACTTCACAATTGGTATCAGAGCCAGGTTACTGCTGGAATGATCTAACAATCATTCTAGCAACCCGAGCTCTTGATTTCTGGATCTATTTCAGATTCTTGACGTTAAACCCACTTCGTGTTCTTCGTGTTTTGCTCAGATCTTGTTACGTGTGTTGTTTCTATGTTAAAATCGAACTCGAAACCACGTTCCTATGACCCTTGCGAATCTGATGATGTCTATTTTGTTTTGGTTCATGTAAAATTCATCAGATTAGGGTTTTTGGCAGCTTTGGCGGCTGTAGATCTGAAAATCTGCGTGCAGACCCATTCGTGCGACTGGACCATGCTAATGGACCATTCGTGCGACTGGACCATGCTAATGGACCATTCGTGCGACTGGACCATGCTAATGGACCATTCGTGCGACTGGACAATGCTAATGGACCATTCGTGCGACTGGACCATGCTAATGGACCATTCGTGCGACTGGACCATGCTAATGGACCATTCGTACGACTGGAATGCGACTGGACCAGTCTTATGACCATTCATGATACTGGACCAGTCTTATGACCAGTCATGCTACTGGACCAGTCTTATGACAAGTCATGCTACTGGACCAGTCTTATGACCAATCATGCTACTGGACCAGTCGTCTCACGAATATATCATTCGTATCATCCATTCACATGAATGTGATATTTTTCCTCCACGTCATACGGATGAACGGTGTTCCAGACCAAAAAAAAAAAAAGAGTCTGGAACTACCTTTTGCACAGATTTGAGGATGAGCAAAGCATATTCACCTTGAGGTTCTTTTGTCAAACAAGTTTGATGTATACCCCATTATTCGTCGGACTTCCAGAATAGGTGAATGTAGTTAGAACACGAAAGAGAGAAGAGAAGATGTCAGCAGTCGGTGCTGATTTTGTGGGGTAGTCAGGAGCATCTGACTATTTATGGGCCAATAAAGTTATATTTATCCGCACAGAGAGGATTCTGATTCTTAGGGAGAATCCATGTATAGAGAAATTAAAGACGCAATCAGAAAGTGATGATGTGAGCCGGTTTCCGATGAAGAATCTGAGTGCACGCTGATTTGGTTGAGATTGTCAACTGTGGATTGAAACCTTCTACCTTTTGCCCAATACACCGTATGAAGACGCCAAGAGAGCACAACGTTTATATATTGGGATATGCTGAATGTGAGGGGAATTTCTGCAGGTGTTAATGTTAATCATGTTAGCCTGTGTGAAGATTGAAGCATTGGAAAACGGTTCATGTCATTATCTGGAAAAATCAGTCATATGGGGAATCTTGCTGCTATGATGGTGTTCTACAAAGTAAACGAAAGCTATTGTGCCTAAATTCATTTTCAGAGATATTGTAGCAACCTGACGGATCGACAACGTTGGCTAATATGGTTTTCGTTTGAATCTATTGGCAACCAGAGCAAAGATTGACTGAAGATTGTAAGAGGTGTTATCTACTATTCGCAAGCAACGTCCAAGGGGGAATTTGTTGGAGCATATATAGTCAAATATAGTGTGTTCGTCGCTTGTCGAATAGTCTAGGCTTAATGTAATACACCTGATATGTTGTAAACACATGAAACTAGGTCATTCGTAAGAGCATATGCGAATGAGACTCAGTCGTACGACTGGGCCATGCTAATGGACCAGTCGTGCGACTAAGAGATGCGATTGGGACATTCGTAAGACTGAACCATAAGTATGGTCCAGTCGTATGATTGAACCATACGCATGGTCCAGTCGTACGATTGAACCATACGCATGGTCCAATCGTACGATTGAACCATACGCATGGTCCAATTGCACGAATGGGCCCAGTCGCATCTAATATGGGCCGAGGCCTATATATACCAGTTTCAATGTGTAGAGAGATTAAGGATTTGAGAGGGAGTCTGCCCGGAGCCTAGGGCTGCTGGATGAGAGGGGAGATCATGCTCGATCTCCCCTTGCCAAGAGTCTTGATTCTTATGTTGTAACGAGCTTGTAATCGTTAGGTTTTATCAATGAAACCAATTTTTGATAGTTCGTGTTATTGATTGTCTCTTGGTTTTTGCTGTTGTTTATCCTTCCGTCAAGAACATGCTCGGATGTTTACCGATCCAGCCGACTTCACAGTTTTAGCTTATGGAGTTGAGTTGTACAGTGACGGATTCTGATCATATAAAGACGTTTGGGCCCTGTACTTCATCCTCAACTCTTCCTCTCTCAGCTTCAGAATGAAATCATTGATATCTAACTTCGCCAGCATCTCATTCTGTCTAAGGTTGGATACAAAGGAAACCCACTTCTCTGGCAACCCATCTGCAAAGTTTGATACCTTGTCCTCCATAGTCGTTGTAACTCCATGAGTGTGCAGCTCACTCAACAAGTGGTAGAACCGATCGATGACGTCATCCAAGCTCTCCTTACCCATTGACGAGAAGTTGTCGAACTCCTTCTTCAACGCTTTAGCCTTTAGAGCTTTCAATGACGCATTCCCATCATACAGTTTTTCCAATTCATCCCACAGCTTCTTTGCTTGCTTGTTCTCAGAAAATTGATGGAAGATGTCTTAGGAATTGACTGAGTTAGCATTGCATATACTTTCTTCTCAGCATTGTACTTTACCTTTTGGCCATCAGTCATGCCGCCTAAGGTAAGTTTGACTCCATCTGCACCTACAGGCATGCTATACCTTGTCTCTATCGACTCCCATAGATTGGGATCTACTCCATTTAGGTAGATCTCGAATCTTTGCTTCCATTGTGGGTAATCATCTAACGTGATGAGCTTAGGGGGTTTATTGTGATTCCCCACTTCATTTTCCTGAAGCAAAAGATTCTGGATCCTTGAATCCCTCCCTGCAATGAAAGCTGAATATTGGTCCTCCATTACTATCGACCTTGAACTTTAGAACAAATTGTTTTACTTGTACGAATGAAGGTTGCGATTGGGCTATTCGTGCGATTGAACAATGCGGATGGCTCAAACGTGCGAATGAACCAATGCGGATGAATCAATCATGCGAATGGACAGGTACGGATGAACAATGCGAATAGGCGGTTCAGACGTACGAATGGATGAACGACTGAGTCCAATCGTGCGTATGAGGGATGCGGATGGGTTCAGTCGTGCGATTGAGTCAATCGTGCGACTGAAGCTGCTGAATTTTGAAAATTCAAAGGTTTAAGGTATTTTGACGCAAAAACACGAATTTCTCACTAACTCTAATTGCCGTATGCCGGAAAACGTTAACTTTTTGACTTGGAGACGTCTAAAACACTGTTTGACACAAAAAGATTGCGTTTTTGAGTGAAAAACACGATTTTTATATCAAAATCGATTGAATCACAAGTAAATCAAGAGCCAAAGCTCTGATACCACTTGTTAGAACCGTGTACGGGATGGAGTACTAACTGATTTACGTGTATACCAACTCAAATGGTGCGGAATCCTATTTGATTTGCGATCCAATTAGTGAGAATGCACTTAGAATCGATCTTAGATTGAATCTAAACGTTAAGAACGATTGCAAATCGATTTAGTGCGATCCATGAACTTGGAACAGGTTCTTAGAAGTCTATGGACGGCTAGGGTGCGATTTAGTACGTAGGTATTCGAAGTGTTACGTTTTTCCACGAATTAAGTGGTATTTATAGGTCAGGGTTTCTCATTCGTGCGACTGAACCATTAGCATGGTTCAGTCGTGCGACTGAGTCATGCGGTTGATCCATTCGCATGACCGAGTGTTCAGTCGTGTGACTGAGTCAATCTCATGTCTCAATCGTGCGACTGATCTAGTCTCATGGTTCAGTTGCGCGACTGGTTCATTAGCATGAAGTTGTTCATGCGTATGGTCCATTCTCATGGGCCATTCGCATAAGAACTTCACATGACTAAGTTTAAACATATTTCTCAACTATTTTTTACTAAGATCTATGTAAACAACCACAAACCTATATAGTTAGTTCAACCATGCGTTAATAAACATTCAAACATACACTGAAACATTCAACATTAAGATCATCAATCACATATTCTGTTTCATTCAACTCATATATTTCATTTACATTAAGGACATGACAGACATATTACATTAAGATCGTAAACTAGGTACATATGTATCTACAAAATGCTGCTAAGAAAAGAAAAAGATATGCGAAGGAAAAGGATTATGACTTCGAAGAGGAGGTGAATGAAAGGGCTGATGAGATAAGGGTTGAGAAAGAGAGAAGGTCGAAAAAGAAAGCTGATATAGGAGAGTCTGAAAGGAGAACCAAACAAAGACACCAAGAATTTAAAGAAACCTCAAGGAGAGAAGAAAGAGGTGGTTTAGATGAGGATGTGATTCGAAACACCAACAGCTCTCTTGCTAATGAACTGAGCATGATGAAAACAAAACTCACTAATCAAGAGATACGAGAGAGTCAAAAATATGAAGTGATTGAAGGGATGAAGAAGATGTTGGTGGATCAAAGCTTGCTGATAAAGAAGCTGTTTGAGCAGATAAATGAGTTAAAAGCTGATGCCGGCCTGCCCAATAACCTAACTCAATCTGAGTTAGATGATTTAACTGACGTTTCCAAATACCCATTTCTTAATGTGGGTACATCCTCCAGGGCGGGAGAGGGCACATCTAGTGCAGCGACTGAAGGTGTAGGAGGTTCTAGAGTAGAGAAAGAGAATGAATCCATGGAGAATGTGGAGGAGATAATAGAAGCTGGGTTTGTCAGTATGTAGTTTGATTTTGGAAAGGATTTGGTGGGTGAAGAGGTGATAGTAGAGAAAAATGCTGAGAAGGATGCTGAAAAAGGCAAAGGGCTAATTGATGAAGAGGAAGATGATGAGCAGCCGGTTGACTATGATTCTGAACTAGAGTTTTATGAGGTTGATGAAAGGCCACTGGTATATGTAGCCAAAAAGGGAGAAGTAGATGGAGATGTTTTTGAAATGGCTAAATAAGAATGGTTCGTTAGAGAAAAAGAGCCTGAAGAACTGACTCCCCTATTCCAAAACTTGGAAGGGTTGAGCAAGAAGGAGGCTGATAAGAGAATTAGCTGGTGTTTCAACTCCAACCTCAAGATGTTCATGATTAAAAGGAGAGGGGGTGGTATTTCGTACATGAAGAAGAGGAAAGCATTCACGACCTTGCCAAAATGGGATTTGAGGAGGCTGGCAGCATTGCCATTACTGAATGCTCATCTTAGTGAAAGAGCCTTATTATTGGAAAAGTAGATAAAAAATGGGTTAAAAGGCAATTTTGAGTCCTTTGGATTTATGAAAGCGTAGAGAAGACGATCGAAGAAGGACAAGGATTGGGAGACTGGAAAGGGAAAGATTGTTCTGAAGGTAAAGCCCCCAAAGACCGTGAATAGGGTCAGATTGGCAGATCCCCTCCCCCAACAACTACAGAATTTTGAGATGTGGTTTTATGATAACAATACGGGGGAGGCGGTAATCAGAGTGAAGAATGGTGGTGAATTCAAAGTCTTTGACCCGATGGAGCTTTTCAGCTTTTGTGATGAAGATCTACTGGTTCTGTGCGAGAATCATATCAAAGCTGGTGTTGGTGAAGAGACAAGGAAGGAAGCCAGTCTATTTATGACTGTGGCAAACAAGATCACAGGCGTAAGAGCAGACGTCAAGAGGCTTGCAAAGAAAGTGAGGGCCCAAGATGATCTAAACATGGACATACAGGATCTGGGCAGACAGTTTGGGCAAGCTAGTGCTCATCCCGAAGGGGCTAATGAAGCAGGAAGAGACCAAGGTGAATCATTTGCTGAAGTCCCTAAGGAGGTTGCTGCAGGAGCTATAAAAGATAGATCACAGGCAGCGGAGGAAACTGGAGCTGACGAGATAAATCAAGACGAGTGAAGGCGGTGAGTTCCAACCTAGGGGGAGTATTGAAGATCATGCATAGGTTGGACTCACCTTAGATTAGAATGTTTACATTTGCTTGTAATAGGTCTTATGTTAGCTTACTTTTGTATGTAATTTGTTTTATTATGTTTTGCAGTCCAGCGAAACTGTGAGCGAAACTATAGTTTCGCTCACAGTCAGCTGTTTAGTTCTCTCGGTGAAATTGTTGTTTCTGCCGGGCGAAACTACAGTTTCGGCAGAACAGTTTCGCTGATAGCGAAACTGTCTGCGAAACTAAGACTGCTATATATAGTTATGATCATTTTCATTGTGGTTAAGCTTGCAAAAACTCTAATCGTTTATTCCTATTGCAAGTGTGTATTGTAAGCAGTTTATTCACTGATATATCATTGTGCTTTGGTATTATTGATTATGTTGATCTTTATTGCTTTATTTTGAATCATTTGTGGTTGCTCTCAATCTTCATCATCTTTGTTTCTCATTGTTTGTATTTGATATTGAACAATCCAACATCACATTTGTACTGCAAATCGATCAAATGGACCAACAATAACCTTCCCGCCAGATCAACCACCGACTTGAATGTACCTGTCCGCGCGACGATCATGTTCATGCGGACATCCGTCGGCAAACCCTGGATGTATCGCTTAATCTTTCGTGATCCGGCACCAGCCTTGCCATCTCATTGAATTTTGTAGTGTACTGCTTGTGTGTCATGGTTCCTGCCTCCAGCTGCAGGAACTCCCTCTCAACTTTATCCAGTTCCCTGTGAGGACAGAACTCCTCAATCACCAAGTTCTTCAGTTCACTCCACCTCATCCTTCTGATCTCCCTGCTCCCTCGGCTTGGACAATGTTGTGTCACCAGCATAAGGCCGAGTGTACAAACGAGTGAGTGGCGAACTTCACTTTCTGGTCCTTCCTGCACTCTCTGGTATCAAGCATAACTTCCATCTCTCTTACCCATCAATGGGCAGCAGCTGCGTTACCATTTACGTCAAAAGTCGGGGGCTTACACCTCTGAAAGGCTCAATAGTTGCAACCCTGTGCTGTTTCTGGTACAACTTCTTCCTCCTCTTCTTCATCACTAGAAACAATTGTCTCAGCCTCCGGTTTCTCTCTTTCCCTCGTGGGCTTCTTCCTTTCCTTCCTCTCACCTTCCCTGACAGCTTTAATCACTTTGGTCACCACAGAAGGCAGAATAGTCTGCATGACCTGGTGAACCTCCTCAACAACAGCCTCCTTCACTGAGGCCCTCAGATTTGCGCTCTCATCCCTACCTTCCGGATGATGGGTCTCGGGCTCTTCATGAGCCATCTTAGTAGCCTTAGCCTTACCTCTCGTGACACGCAGTCCAGCACCACGTCCACCACGACCTCCACCTCACGAAGCCTTTGAAGATCTACCGCCAGCCATACTTTAAAAACACTATAAGATTCAAACACCAACACGGTCATTCAAGGTAATAGCTCAGTTTATGTCAAGTATAGTAAGTCCCTAATTACAGTGGCCAGTTGTGATTAGCCATTCACTTTACTCTTCATACTCCAAGCATCTCCTATCCTGACTATATCAGTATCTAAATCTACTAAAAGCACATAAATCATATAACATGCGCACATATACCGGTTAACATTAAAGAAAATACCTGATGGCACGTAGCTACTCGGGTTAGCATCCTTCTATTTTGTCTCATTCTCAGCTTAAGTTTAGATTCTTGAATATTTTTACCCATTTCTCTTACACTTTGGCTCTGATACCAACTTGTAAGGGCCCATTTTCGGAACACTTACAGTCGGATAATCATTGCACATCATACTTAAAAATACATAAACTTTATTTAAACAACACAGCGAAATCATTTAACTAAAACCATTTTCATATATTAATAATCGATTTTTCCAAATAATTCAACATTGTTAATCGTTACAACATATTGTTAAATTGCATTACAACGCAAAAACATCATTATAACATAAAATGGATGCCATCCAAAACTTGCCAAGTAGCTTCACCCCGTGCCATCCTCAGCAACCATTACCTGCCAACTGGAAAATGCATAAAAGTCAGCGTTGTTGAGTGAGTTCTAGTTTTATAAATAAAATACTTTACATTCGTTTAAACACATTTCTTTACTTTCATTCGTGATGATACACCATACGTACACATAGATAATGTTAGAACCGTTTCGTACGGAGTACTAACGGATTTTGCGTGAGACCAGATCAAATAGTGCGGAATCCTATTTGATTGGCGATCCAATCAGTGAGAACGACAACCTGATCGATCTAACGATGAAACAAACGTTAAGAATTGATTAGAAATCGATCAGGAACGAACTATGAAGTAGGATTGGCTGTTTTGGACGCTCTGGACGGCTAGGGTTTATCAATATTCAAAGTCTCCGTTTTTCCACGAATTATGTTGTATTTATAGGTTTTTAGTTTTGATTCGTACAACTGAACCATTAGCATGGTTCAGTCGTGTGACTGACTCATGCTATCGATTCATACGCACGACTGAAGGTTCAGTTGTGCGACTGACTCAATCTTATGTCTCAGTCATACGACTGATCCAGTCTCCTGGTTTAGTCATGCGACTGGTCCATAAGTATGATTCATTCATGCGTATGACCCATAAGTATGGTCCATTAGCATGAATAATCACCCGACTAAGTTGAACACTTTTCTCAATCATTATTGACTTAGAATCATGTACAATAACCTCAAACCTATATATAATGTTCATATATATTAATTATACCAATTACAATAATAATATGAAATATTCAAAGATAAATAAATATCAATATGCATATTATATTTCACTAATAAGTCACATTACATATGTGCAAGAAATAAAAGACTTTTACAGTAAGAACATAAACTAGGTACATAATGTATCAACAAACTCCCCCTTGGACCTAGTTTAGCCTATTGTCTAACATTCTTCACATGCTCTTGAAATTTCTTGTACTTCTCTTCTCTGGTAACTCTTGCGTGTATCTCGAATGCAAAGTAGAGTCGTATAACATGTTGGAACTGTAGAGCTTGTACAATATCTTGCGTGTCATAGAACAGTGGCCACTTGTATAGAGTGTAGACATCTTCAGCAGACAAGTTGGTAAGCCACATTGGGTCAAATACCTTGATAGTCTCAATCTTTCATTCTCTGTTCAGAATTATGACAGCTTCCCCCGTCCTCCAGTCATAATACCACCATTTGAAGTGTGGAGTGAAGTCCTGAGGCATCTCCCGTAAAGGAATCTTAGACATTGTGCGTGGAGGACTCCACTTCGACACCACCTTAGGTCTTCCAGATATAGGAACAACTTCAGTCTTATGAATGAACCGTTTAGGTTGTTGAGGCCTGAAGTTGACCCATCTGGTGTGGTATTCTTTCTTTAGCGCTGTCTCAAACCATCCCGACATCTTCCTCGGGTTGGCATACAAAAGGTCTAAACTGGCCAATATGTTTAGCTCAAAACCGGGAAGAGTCTTCAGATCATGTGGATATCTGAAGTACTCAATCCCCTTCTCTCTTTTCACAGCATAAACATCCAAATCTTCAAAGTAGGCCCACGCGATAATCTTGCCTGACACTTTCTGATGTCTCTTGACTCGGTAAAGTCTTGTGTGGGCATTCAACTTTTGAGGTGCGCGTTGGGCTTTCATTTCTTCAAAACAAGCTGCCCATTCAGCATTTTTAATATCAACATTAGCATCCGAAGCTTGGGCTTTACTTTCATTCTTTTCTTTTTCTATCTCCATCTCCTCCAACTTCTTAAAAGTATCACTGCCAAAAGTTTCACCCAAGTTGGGGATAACATTGCCCTCAGGGTCAGTGTACTGTGGATAGTAATCAGATGTGACATCTTCAATCTCAATCTCATCCAGTCCTTGTAGCTCCTCATCACTCAAAACATCAACTTCTGGAGCATCTTTAACAAGCTCATCTGGATTCAGCCTAAACATCTTAGCGAGCTGCTCGTCAGTCAGATCATGTATGATTTCTCCTTCTTCTGGAGTGTAGCTCACTGACCTTCTGACAATCCCTTGCAAGTCAAGAATCATGGTTAGTTGAGTCTTGACTTGCTGAAGGGGGAGAACATCATAATCATCAGCTTGTGGAGCTTTGCCTTTGCCCTGATCATGTGTCTCCTCAGCTAGAGCTGCAGAGGACGCGGCTCTTTTGGAGCGCCTCTCCTGAGCTGCTTGAGTTGATGCTGATGAAGATGCATCACCTTCTTGATCATAAACATAATCCTTATCATCTCACTTACCCTTTTCACTTGGTCCCGCTTCCTCATCATCATCATCTTCTTCTGAGTCATCATCTGTAAGCTCATCATCATAATCTTCACCATCATCACCATCATCTTTAATCTTTAAGTGCTCACCCTTAGATCCCTTCAACCTTAGCATCAGCTTTTTGTTCTTCTTCTCCAACCCCTCAATCCTCTTGACAGAGGCCCTCACAAGCTCATTTTGAGCCGTTAGTGCATGGTGAGCTCGAACTAACACTCTCTCGTGAGCAGCGTTCTTCTCGGTCAGCTGAGCAATCTGCTTGCCTTGGGTGGTATTGACCGCTACCAGCTGGTTCATCTGATTGGCTCTCAGCTCATCTATGGCTAGCAGCTTTAGCACCAGTCTGTTGAGGCTTGCCAGCTGTTCCTCTACCCTGACAATGGGTAGAGTCGAGCCCGGTGTAGGTGGGAAGCGGGTGGATGTGCCTGCTTAGTGAGTAGTGGGTGTAGTGGTGGATATGGTGTATATGGGAGTAGGAATGGAAGTGGATTGAGTGGAGCTGTGTTGGGTATTGTGGGTGAGGTGGATGTGAATGTATGAGTGGTGGTGGGGGTATCAGTGGTTGTAGAGGTGGTAGTGGTGGTGGCTGTGGTGGTGGAAGAAGTGATCAAGGTGATCCTCTATCTCTTACTCTTCTTGCCATAGGGATGGGCCATCCTCTTCTTCCTAGACCCCTTGGCTATAGAGGCTCCCCCTGAGCTGATCGGATGGTCGGGTGTGTATGTTGGATCTGTGACATCAGTATCACCACCCTTAGACCCAGCTTGCGTCCACCAACCGCCTCTTTCCCCTTCTCGGTAGCCACAACCCGGCTACCGACTTGCCTGACGAGAGGCTCGTCATCAGACCCTTCTTCTTCATCTAACAAAAAGTCCTGGTGGAAAGAAGCCTGCTTAGATCCACCAGGTGCATCAGAAGTACCATGTGGAGATGGTGGAGATATAGTAGACATGTCGGTGGCCCTTGATTGACTGGGACCAGCATCTCCACCACCTTGACCGTCATCAAGGTCATCATCATCATCGTCCTCTTCATCAGTGGGAACCACAATGGGCTCAACATCAGAGTCACTGTCATCGTGATGCCACTTCTTACGAGAGGGCGCCATATAATTCTCATTTGCTAGATGGCCAAACAGTCTTCTGACCGGGGGCTTCACCTGCTTCCCCGGTACACCTTCATCCTTCCCAGTGTGGTGTCATCCATCACCTCTAACATAACAGCATCATCCTTGTCCTTCGGCAGGAAAGGAAGCTTCTCATCAATGATCATCTGCAAGAAACGTGGATACATGTAGAAGCCTTCCTTGCCTTTGGCCTCGATGTTCTCTATCAAGTAGGAGAACAGCATGCGGGAGAAACTGAACGGGTGGTTCAGTACCAGTGCAACGTATGCATTTTGGATTTGGTCAAACATTTCATCAAATCCTCCCCGCCTGGAGGCTATGCACTTGAGGATCACATGTGCCAAGTACTTGAACTGGGGGCACATGTTGCTCTTGTTCAGTACGCCGACATTGATGTCTCCGGCGTACTTGATCCTCAGAAAGCAACCACGAACAGTAAGTGGATGCAGCTTGGTTGGGTAGGCTCCGTCCTCACCCAGATCCAAGACCCTCCTCAGGTCGTCTTCAGTGATCTCAATCTCCTATCCGAAGATAGAGCTCCTGATGCAGTGGGGCTCAACGGACCGATCAACTACAGCGTTATCCCAGAAAGTCTGCTGTATAGATTTATATGGTGTGCATGGTGTAGAAATAGCCTTGTAGATCCTCGATCTACGTAGGAAGGCTATGATCACAGTGAACTCAGAAGCGCTCCGGGATGTAGCATCTAGATGAGCACAGATGTTGTGCTTAGTGCTCATAGTCCATCTCTCAGCCATATTGCTGCAACACAAGAAACATATGCATTAGATTTGTGCATAAGAGATAACAGTTGTATTTTAGTTGATTTTGATCAACTGCTTCAATCATGCGATTTAACCATATGACTGAGTTCAGTCGTACGATTGAGCCTGCGACTGAGTTCAGTCGTACGATTGAGCCTATGACTGAACTTAGTCATAAGCTATGCCATGCGGTTGAGTCAGTCGTGCGACTAAGTCATCGATTGATTCACTCGTGCGATTGAATCATGCGCCTGGCTCAATCGTGCGACTGAGGTTCATATGGAGTGTCTATTCGCATCTTGCTCTGTTCGTCACTCTAACTCAGAATCTTTGTCAAAACGTTATATTACACTTCGTGTTTAGACTCATTAGGTTCGTAAGGACTCGAAATAGCACTTATTATCATTTAAATTAACATTTGTGTTCATTTAAGTGGTCTATTTTTAGTAAAGTCTCGGTTCTTTGAGTTTAACACTTTCAGACATTGTGTGTCCGATTAATCCAATCATTTGTACCGATTTCAGTTGCTAAATACCTGAAGATGAATGGGAAATCAATCTGTATAACTTTCGGAGAGTAATCACAACAATTAGAAATTTGGCAGAGTGTCTGGGTAATAAGCGGTTTTTGAGAGTTTTGAAGGGTGGTAGGGTATACGACCGACTAACCCCTTTATTTATATTGTTTTGAGTTTCAGTCGTGCGACTGGACCCATACGCATGATTCAGTCGTGCGACTGGGGTTCAGTCATGCGACTGACTCAGACTGCTTCATCTAGTCGTACGATTGGTTCATTCTTGTGATCCAATCACATAGTTGACCCATACTCATGGTTCAATCGTGTGATTGGCTCATACTTATGGTTCAATCGTGCGATTGACTCAAACGTATGATTCAATCGTGCGATTGGCTCATACTTATGATTCATTCGCGTGATTGGCTCATACTTATGAGTTTGACCTCAAATATTTCCATACACTCAAAATCTAACTTTTGATTTATGACATTATGACCAATTATCATCTCAGACATGACCCTTTTAACAGAAAATCATTTGATCACCTCAGACGTGATCCTTTTAACAGAAAATCATTTGATCACCTCAGACGTGATCCTTTTAATTTAGAACCGATTGGTCACCTCAGACGTGATCCTTTTAATTTTGAAATGATTAGTCACCTCAGACGTGACCCTTTTAATTTGTGATTCTTAGAGTTCGTCTAGTTATATAGTCCGACATCGATGCACAAAAAGATAATGAAAATAGAAAACAACTTGAATTAAAACAAAACAATACATATTTTTATGTTTTTGGTTTGAGGTGAATTAAAACCTTTTAGAAATCTTCTAACTGATTTTACTTCCTGAGCAGAACAGCTTCAATTTAATTTTATCATATCTGGAAAGATTCATATGGAATCATACAGGTATATCATAATCATTTGGGACCCCTATGATATGTACTTGAATACTAGATTCTTATTTGCCTGAGGGTCAATAGCACTTGCAGGAAATCATACTAGAGCTATAAGGTGCACACAATGATTTTGACTGTCGAGAGTTGCAGCCACAATGATTGTCAGTATGTTTGTCCACTTAAATCCATACACAAATTTTTGACTCACATTGGTGATGAGTTAGGTTTTATTATTTCAACAAGCATTTGTGGATCCCACACTTATACGCTAATCAACATTCCTCAGGAGATATTTGAGCGGTCTACGGGTATTTGACAAGAAGAAACTATTCTAAGAGCTTTCAAAGAGATGCCAAGACTCAGGTCAGTGCCATCGCACAGTAGAGAGGCGCGAACAACAATGAATTCTAGAATATTTAGGTTATGCTTATCCTCAGGTCAGTGCCATCGCACAGCAGAGAGGCACACAACCTATCTTCTTGTTTGAGCATTTTTTTTCTTTTTGCACATAACGCACCAACAACATTAGTCATTAGCTTGATTGCGCTTAACATTTTTCCATGTGCTTTGCTCATTTTTATGGTCATCCGCACACATTTTTAGTGTTTATTTTGCTCGTCAACCCTTATTGGAAATGCGTTGATTATGTTAACCAGGGATAAGATGAAAACCCATAGCAAGTTGAACAAATTAGTTTTAATTTGATTTACCAATGAAGTCTACTCGTGTATTGTGTTGAATCTACCGACACATCATATAATGAACTAGCAACCCCTAGGCCTACTTTCTCTATGTTACCTCAGTAGCAGACTAGTTTACTATCATATTTCCTTTATTTTGCTTAGACTTCTAAGACTTGTAATTTGAATATAGTATTTTGATCATTTAAATCCTTTTGATGTCCTAAACAAGTTGATCCCCGCGCACTATTATTTTAGTTGAATCAATCTCACAAATTTGATTTCTTTACTTTAGCAAATCTGCCCGCCCCCATTTATTTATTTATTTATTTTAAGTAATTAAATACTGAAACTAAACTATTCTCCCCCTAAAATTCTAAAACTGAAAATATTTTTTTGTTTTTGGATTTTTAAAGACAGGAAAATAAAAATTGAAAAAATAAGAAAAATTTGGCGGACTACGAACTCGAATTTTCTGGAATCACAGCACTTTTCTTTTTTACGCCATTGACCTCCAAGAGATATAAAAACTGAGGTTTGTCAAAAGCTTTTGTGTAGAGGTCGGCGCGTTGAAAATCTTTATTAATTTTAACATCATCGATTAATTGCTTTTCAAAATAGTCACGTATAAAGTGATATTTAATACCGATGTGTTTAGTTTTTGCGTGTTGGACCAGATTTTTAGGGATAGCTATTGAAGCAGTATTATCAACAAAGATATGGGTGTTAGAAAATTGCAAACCGTAGTCTCGCATTTGCTGTTGAATCCAAATGATTTGTGAACAGCAACTTGCAGCAGCAACATATTCAGCTTCACATGTTGACAGAGCAACAAATGTCTTCTTCTTACACTGCCAAGTGACTAAGCGTCTTCCAAAGAACTGACATCCCGCCGATGTTGACTCGTAATTCATCTTGCAACCACCATAGTCCGAGTCACTATACGCTGTAAGCTCAAAGTCATCATCATGAGGATACCACAACCCGAGTGTTGGAGTACCCTTCAGATAACGAAAGATCCTTTTTACCCCAATTAGATGATTCACTTTTCGTTTAGCTTGATATCTGGAACAAAGACACGTGGCGTACATAATATCAGGACGAGAGGCTGTGAGGTACATCAGAAATCCGATCATTCCTCGATACATAGTGGCAGCTACCAGATCACCATTTTCGTCGGGTGCCACATCGTGGTTCGTGGCATGTGGAGTCCCAGCAACCGTTGCATTCTCCATGTCGAACCGACTAAGGATATCTCTTACATATTTGGACTAATGCGGGAAGATTCCATTTGGTGTCTGATCCACCTATAACCCAAGAAAGAACTTCATCTCTCCCATGGCACTCATCTCAAACTCATCTTTCATCACTGATTCGAATTCTTTACACAATTCTTCATTTTTGGAACCGAAGATTATGTCATCCACATATATCTGTACCAGTAGTACATGACCATCTTTCTCTTTGACAAACAACGTGCAGTCAATAACCCCTCTGCGAAAACCATGTTTCAGCAGATGAGTAGAGAGTTTCTCATACCAGGCGCGAGGGGCTTGATGAAGCCCATAAAGAGCCTTGTCCAGTTTATAAACTCTATCCCGATGGTAAGGATCCTCAAATCCTTCGGGTTGACTGACGTACACCGTTTCATGGATTTCACCATGAAGAAATGCACTTTTCACATCCAATTGATAAACTTTGATCTTCATGTAGGATGCATAGGCTAAGAAGATACACATTGCTTCCATCCTTGTCACAGGTGCAAACACTTCATTGTAGTCAATGCCTTCGACTTGTCTAAACCCTTGAACAACAAGTCGAGCCTTGTTTCTGATTATAACCCCTTGGTCATCTTTCTTACACTTAAGAACCCATTTAGTGCCAATCACCTTAGCACCTTTTGGTCTGTCCACAAGGGTCCATACTCTTAACTTCTTGAACTGTTGGAGTTCGTCTTGCATAGCACTAAACCATGCCTCATCGTTTAAAGCTTCACTTACATATTTTGGCTCAAATTGAGACACAAAACATCGATAAGCACCATCGTGTAGATAACTTTTTTCCATGACTGCGGCATAATCAGCTGAGTATAGCTGATTTCGTGTCTGAACTCCCGATAGAATATCGCCGATGATGTTGTCCAGGGGATGATGCAAATTAACTCGAGTTTCAGGAGTGGTGGGAACAGCTACCTCATTATCCGGATTTTGAATCCCAGGTTCAGTTTCTGTGGCTGTTGGAGTATGGGGCTCAGAAGTTCCAGAGGCATCAAGATCAGATGCTTGTGTACTTTTGGTAGTGGGAACCTGTTCCTCCTGGTCCACATTTGCAGTCTCAACTGCTTCATCATCAGAGGAAGACTCACTTACTTCAAGCTCTCCCCCTAAAGGGCTAGAAGTATCGTCTGATGGAACCGATGATGTCGGGTCGAGTGGAGGTGTATTCAGAACATCGTACATCATTCGAGCAGGTAACTCATCATCACGATGAGAAGGAGGTAGATTGAAGGACTTGAAGAATCCATCATAGTCAAAGAAGAAGGAAGGTCCTTTGGCAGCAGCGGGGGTGATGTATCTTTGGACATCAACATGGCACCACACTTCTACCTGACCCGTTGAGTTGTTATAAACTCTCTTGTCTAGTATACTATTTCCGAGAAAGATACCTGCTTTTGCCTTCTCACAAAACTTCCCAGTCTGAGTTTTCTTTAACAGCATGCACGGTGCTCCAAATGGTTCTAGATACTCCAAGTTGGGTTTACATCGCTGGAGCAATTCATAACACGTTTTTCCATGACGTTTGACCACTAAGACTCGATTGAGAGTGTAGCATGCATTAGCCACTGCCTCGTTCCAGAATTGAATGGGCAGCTTAGAGTCAGCTAACATTGTCCTTGTTGTCTCCATCAAGCTCTGATTCATTCTTTCAGCAACCCCATTCATATGTGGAGTGTAAGCAGAAGTAAATTGATGAACAATTCCTTTCTCTCGACAGAATGCTTCCATCCACTGATTCTTGAACTCTGTTCCATTGTCTGATCAAATTTTTCTGACTTTTAGCTTGTCGAGTGATTCCAATGTAGTGACTAGATGCTTGAATGATTCAAATGTCTTTGATTTTGCTTTCAGAAACATCACCTAAGAGAATCTTGAGTAATCATCAGTTACTACAAAGCAGTACCAATCACCAGCAATGCTCTTTGTACTGACTGGGCCAAACAGATCCATGTGTAGAAGCTCGAGAGAAATGTCGATAGAATTGACTTTCTTTACTGTGTGAGACTTCTTGGTCTGTTTCACTTTCTTACATGATACGTAGAAATCTGGGAGTTGGAAATTCTTGACTGTAACTCCATTCACCAAATCATTCTGAACCAGATGATTCATCTTCCTGGGATTAATGTGTCCCGTTCTCCTATGCAAGGAGACTGAATCCCTCTCTGTTGCCTTTGACAAGAAGCACTGGGCAGTAGACTTAGTTGTGGAGGCTTTTGATAGATCCAAGACATACAGATAGTTATATCTTGAAGCTGACATTAGAATTTTATCCTCCTCGACAACATACTCCTTCTTCAACATGTAGCACTTCTTGTTGTCAAACACAACTTTGTATCCCTTATCACAGATTTGGGAGACAGAAAGCAAGTTGTCTTGCAGTTGTTGAACGTAGTTGACCTTGTCAAACTTCACTTTTCTCATTTCCCACTTCGCCTTGAGCGGTGATGTAACCTCCTTTATTCCCAGCGAACGATACGTGTCCCCCTTTAATTTGCTTGACGTTGAAAAGGATAGACGAATTCCCGGTCATGTGCCTGGAAGCCCCACTATCAATAATCTAGGTATTAGTGATAGCGCTGTGGCGGACACCCTACACAGACAAAGGAATTGATTAGTTCAGGTTTGGGACCCAAGTCTTAACTAGCTTGGGTGTCCCAGAGGTATCACACATCATGAACTCAACCCACTGTCCTTCAGATGATTAGGGCACATCTTTCTTCTTCTTATTCTCACTATTAGACACATTACTTGTTTTAATCTTCCATAAACCGGTTTTGTGTAAGGCCTGTTTATGATAAACAGACGACTGGCTTATGGTTTGAACTTTAGGTTCACTAATAAACTTAGGTGTAACCTTAGGTGACACATTAGATCTAATTTTCAGAAAATCTTGTTTTTTCATCAAAAAGTTCAATTTTCTTTTTAGGTGTCTGATAATAAGGACAATTTGGAGAGATATGTCCTCGTTTTCCACAACTGTAGCAGGATCTTCCTTTAATAGTTTGAGGAAAGTGTTGATGTGGGGTTGAGTTTGGTCGGGGTTTTGATGAAGACTCTTCCTTTTTAGATGTTTCACCTTCTTTAACAAACTTAATTGTTTTGACATTTTGAACATCTTTCATTTTCATTTTATATGGATTTTAATGATTAACACGTTTAAGGTTCATTGGATTAGACTTCTTAGGTTCTGAAATAGACGTCTGTGAACCTGACCCTAATTTAACCTTTTCAATTTTATCAGCCAAATCCTCAACAAGTATCTTATCTGTTGATTCCAAATATGAATCCTTCTGTTTAGTGACAGATTTCACAGGTTTACCCGTAGAATCTGGATCACTAACCAGAGGAGTAGACACCACATGATCCTTTACTGGGTTATTATTAATTGGTCTACATTTAGTGTTCAAAAGGATTTCATGTGGTGGAGGTACTACCTTATAACCCAGACCTTCCCCTGCATTTCGTTCTTTCACTAGGTTCTGAACAATGTGAGAAGAACTTGCCAAACTGTGGAGTTTTTGTTTTAATGAATCAACTTCGACTTGCAAAACTGCTTTTTCCTTCTTAGTTTCCTCCAAAGAATTTAAATAGAACTTTATGTCATTTGATTGATTTAAGGCAACAACCTCGGTTTGCCTTAGTTGTTTCCCCAACAGTTCTATCTTTTCTTTAAAGTTGCACTCATTTTGTTTTAAAACACGATTTGCTTCAGTGTAGAGTTGTAAATCATTTACTAGATTATCATTATGTTTTAATAACCTAGCAAATTTTAAATCAATGCTTTCCTTAAATTTATCACATTCAGAACATGCATGTTTTTCAAATAATTCGTCTTTAGAACATACCTGTGTAGGACTAGAAGAATCAGCTATCAAAGCATTGTCAGACTCTTCGGTGACTGGAGATTCTGAGTTTGTAGCACTTAGCTCTTCTTCAACAAAATGATCAACGACATTCATAGCTTCTTCGATATGTGAAAGTGAATGATCAGTTATGATGTCTCCTTCACTTGCAGATCCATCATCTAATGTATCAACTAAAGCAATGTTTGATTCTCCCTGAGAAACGAATCAGAAGGACCAGTCTTGTCCTTCATCACCTTGAGCAACCAAAGCTTTAGACTCTTGACTTGAAGATGAAGCTCCAGTCTTATCCTTGTCTTGTCGGTTGAAATTAGGAAAAGGATTTCCATTTCCAGTCTTCTTTGGCTTTACGCACTCACGTTTGAAGTGCCCCTTTTCACCACAATTGAAGCACGTGACTTTGGTTTTGTCAAATCCAAATGTCGTATATTTAGTGGCAACCAAATTTTGCCCCGTCTTTTTAACAAACTTCTTGGCTCTTCTAACAGAACTAGCCAATGCCCACATAATATCCATGCGTTCTAACTCAGTTTCATCAACTTGCTCATAGTCCTCGTCAGCAAGATGACAGTTTCCAATCTTATCAGCAACTAATCCATCATAAGATTGAACAACAGCAGCTAGAAGATCCATGTGCTCTTTGGCAACTTCCACGGTGACATTTCTGAGATTCTCGGTCTTCAACTTTGTAGTATTTGCCTCAGGAACTATGTATTGGGTTCCAGATGACCCTGACGTTACGGTTCCTAATGCACTGCTTTGGGAAGGAGCAGAAGAGCTAAACACAAACGCTATTTGTAGTGGTGCACCTGAAGCAGCCGGAGTTGGAACTGAGTTGTATAGTGCAGAATTCTGAACATAGGATCCTTTCTTTGACTTGTATTTCATACGTAGTTCTTTCTCCCTTAACTTCAAAATGAAATCATTTATGTCTAAAGTAGCAAGAGTGTCGTTTTATCTCAAATTAGACACAAATGGATCCTATTTGTCTAGCAGACCATCAGCAAAACTAAAGACTTTATCTTCCATGGATGTGGTCACGCCATGAATGTGCAACTCACTCATCAGATGATAGAATCGATCAATGATATCATCCAAGCTCTCATTCCCAATCGGAGAGAAATTGTCAAATTCCTTCTTAAGAGCTTTTGCCTTCAGTGCTTTTAGAGTTGCATTACCTTCGTATCTCTTTTCCAAGGCATCTAATAATGTCTTAGAGTGCTTGTTCTCAAAGAACTGATGAAATATGTCCTTAGGTATAGACTGAGTCAACAAGGCATAAGCTTTCTTTTCAGCATTATGCAAAGTCTTCTGGGATTCACTCATTCCTCCCAAAGTCAATTTAATTCCATTTGCACTGACTGGTACCGTGTAACCAGTCTCAATGGATGTCCAAAGGTTTGGATCAACTCTATTCAAGTAAATTTCAAACCGCTGTTTCCACTTTGGGTATTCATCCAAAGTTAATATCTTTGGCGGTTTGTTGTGGTTTCCAATCTCATTCTCCAGAAGTAGAAGGTTCTGGATACGTGAGTCCTTTCCTGCAGTGAATACAACAAACTGGCCTTCCATTGCCATAGACTTGGTAAACTTAGAACAGGACAGATTCACTCGTGCGAATGAGCTATACAAATGGGTCACTCGTGCGAATCAGCTATGCGAATGAGTCACTCGTGCGAATGAGCTATGCGAATGGGTCACTCGTGTGAATGAAAGATACGAATGAACTCAATCGGGCGATTGGATTCAGTCGTGCGAATGAGATATACGAATGGTTTCAGTCGTACGAATGGTCCAATCGTGCGACTAAAGGCTGTTGTGTTTGAAAAATTTAATATTTTGAACACTTTGACACAAAATACGAATTTTCCAGAAACCCTAATCTACCATTTGATGAACAATCGAAACTTTAGCACATGCAAACATCAAAAACACTTTTTGAAGCAAAAGGGTGACTCTTTTGATTGAAAACGTTAGTTTTAACACCAAAACCAATTGAATTCACGCAAAATCACAAGCCAAAGCTCTGATACCACTTGTTAGGACCGTTTTCGTACGGAGTACTAACGGATTCTACATGAGACCAGATCAAATAGTGCGGAATCCTATTTGATTGGCGATCCAATCAGTGATAACGACAACCTCATCGATCTAACGATGAAACAAACGTTAAGAATTGATTAGAAATCGATCAGGAACGAACTATGAAGTTGGATTGGCTGTTTTGAACGCTCTGGACGGCTAGGGTTTATCAATATTCGAAATCTCTGTTTTTCCACGAATTATGTGGTATTTATAGGTTTCTAGTTTTCGTTCGTACGACTGAACCATTAGCATGGTTCAGTCGTGCGACTGACTCATGCGATTGATTCATACGCACGACTGAAGGTTCAGTCGTGCGACTTACTCAATCTTATGTCTCAGTCATACGACTGATCCAGTCTCCTGGTTCAGTCGTGCGACTAGTCCATAAGTATGATTCAATCATGCGTAGGACCCATAAGTATGGTCCATTAGTATGAATAACCATCCGACTAAGTTGAACACATTTCTCAATCATTATTGACTTAGAACTATGTACAACAACCTCAAACCTATATATGATGTTCATAATGTGAATTATACTAAATACAATAATACAATGAAATACTCAAAGACAAATAAACATCAAGATGCATATCATATTTCATTAACTAGTCACATTACATATGTGTAAGAAATGAAAGACTTTCACAGTAAGAAGATAAACTAGGTACATAATGTATCAACAGATAATACTCATTATTATCATCTATCATCATTCATCATGGTACGTCAATCGTTATCATTCATTCACTCACATCATACATTTTGTACCTTCATCATTATCCTTCACTTTTCATTCCGGACTAATGCCATGTGCTATACCCCGCACATTGTGCATGAAGTTGGTTACTGGGCCTAAGGTCTCTAAATAGACCCCGAATAGTGTGCACGAAGTTGACTTTAGTACCTAGGGCAAGCGACAAGGGTCCCATACATATGGTCAATCACAAGGATTAGACCCCAGTGTGCATCCTTCCGGGGTAGCTAACCCGCACATAGTTAAGCTAACACCCTTCATTGGGTGTGAACCTCCTTTCATTTGCTTGCAATACTTTTCATTCATTCATCCTTTCTTTCATGCATGCATTCATTCACTCTTTATGTTCCACTTTTTATTATCATTAACTTCCGATTTTCATTACATAATACTTTACGTTCGTTATCATAATCATACCACGTAAAGCCACGGAATAATACGTAATAAGGAATATAAAGAAAACAGATCATAATCATACATGAATTCATCATAAAACATCATATACAACATCATACATCATCATACATCATCCCCGGGAACATCCCATGTCATAGACTACAAATCCTTCCTTTCAAAATTTCAGAATAAATTCTAAGTATTTAGGCGCATAGGCACTATGCAGGCGCATGACTGCTTAGGCACATGGAACACTTAGGCGCATGGGAAACTATAGGCGCATGAGCACTATACGGGCACATGGCCAGCACTTAGTCGTCTGGGCAAATTCAAGGCGCATGGACACTATGTAGGCGCATGAGCCTGACTTAGGCGCATGGGCACTTGGGCGTTTGGGTAGTTGGGCGCATGGGCAAGTACTTAGGTTTTTAGCATGTAACATCCTGTATTTTTGAGTTAATTAAAAATTAATTTGTTAAATTCTTGCATGGACTAATTGTGTCATTTATGAAACTTATGGGTTGCTTATGAATATTACCTTAAATTGGTCTTTAATTTGTAAGGTTATAATAATAATAATAATATAATAATAATAATAATAATAATAATAATAATAATAATAATAATCCTAATAATAATCCTCCTAATCCTCCTCCTCCTAATCTCCTCCTCCTCTCCTCCTCCTCCTCCTCTAATCCTCCTCCTCCTCCTCCCTCCTCCTCTCCTCCTCCTCCTCCTCCTCCTCCTCCTCCTCCTCTCCTCCTCCTCCTCCTCCTCCTCCCCTCCTCCTCCTCCTCCTCCTCCTCCTCCTCCTCCTCCTCCTCCTCCTCCTCTCTCCTCCTCCTCCTCCTCCTCCTCTCCTCCTCCTCCTCCTCCTCCTCCTCCTCCTCCTCCTCCTCCTCCTCCTCCTCCTCCTCCTCCTCCTCCTCCTCCTCCTCCTCCTCCTCCTCCTCCTCCTCCTCCTCCTCTCCTCCTCCTCCTCCTCCTCCTCCTCCTCCTCCTCCTCCTCCTCCTCTCCTCCTCCTCCTCCTCCTCCTCCTCCTCCTCCTCCTCCTCTCCTCCTCCTCCTCCTCCTCCTCCTCCTCCTCCTCCTCCTCCTCCTCCTCCTCCTCCTCCTCCTCCTCCTCCTCCTCCTCCTCCTCCTCCTCCTCCTCCTCCTCCTCTCCTCCTCCTCCTCCTCCTCCCCTCCTCCTCCTCCTCCTCCTCCTCCTCCTCCTCCTCCTCCTCCCCTCCTCCTCCTCCTCCTCCTCCTCCTCCTCCTCCTCCTCCTCCTCCTCTCCTCCTCCTCCTCCTCCTCCTCCTCCTAATCCTCCTCCTCCTCCTATAACTCCCGTCCTAATAACAATAATGATAATAATAACAACAATACTAATAATAATTAATAGTAAGTTATAAAAGATAACAAGTTAGATTAATGCTAAGCTTGAAGTTAATTAAGGGGGTGTTAATGTCATCTTATAAACTTTAAAAACAAGTATGTGCATAGAATAATAACAAAAGAAACTGCAAGGGGGCAAAGTGTAACATTTTTAAAACCCAAACCAACCCTCCCTTCACCCACGTTTTTTCCGGTCACCGGCGGCCATACTCCGGCCAAACTCCGGTGACCACCAAACACCCAAAATAAGACGATTTAAACCATGTTAAAGGTACCAAACGACTCGGTGAAGCACCGCGAACTCGAACCCATGACCAATTGGACCATTACAATCGGAATTAAAGGGGTTCGAACTAAAACAAACACCTTAATCGGCATATAACCGTTAAATGTTCAAATGTTGATGATTAATCACATTAATCGTACAGAAACGTTCTTAATCATTGCCAAGCTTAATGTATAGTTTAATTCGAGTTAAATCATCCATTAAATATCAAATTGTAACCGAAAAGATCGAACAAGAATCGGGACCCGTTCGGCATCTCAACGAACAAATCAAGGCTATATAACGGAAGGGAAATGTTTCATTCGATCCCTTTTAACTCCCTGTAGCTTCAATTTCACAAAAATTCTACTAAAATCCCGATTTCAATCTCATTCTGTTTCGCGAGCGAGCCGAGGCAAAACCCGAGCACAATCACTTCAATTCGAAAGTAATCAAGTAAGTTAAACACAATTTTATGTTCATCTAAACATGGGGAACAAAAGCCCCATGGTTAATTTGGTTAACAACATCGAATTGATGTTCGATTTGATTCAAGAATAATCTAGGGTTCTTGGATTTGGGGGTGTATTAACGATTGAAGTTAAAAGAAATCGGAACCGAGTATTAGCCTGGCTGAGAGCCTTGGTCCAGCGGTAATATGGGAGGAGGTTAAACAAGAGGTCCCCGGTTCGAATCCGGGTGACCCCATGTTTTACTTATAAGGATTTTTAGCCTTCATTTTAATCTAGTTTTATTTCTAAAAGTTGGAACGTTGCTTATTATATCTCTTATTAATCGCCAATAATATACTTATTGATCAAGTGAGTATTTCTATACCCTTTTTGCACATTTTTACACTTTGGGGTGAAACATGTAAAACATTGCACTTGTAAACACGTTTGATGCTTGTAAACTTATGCCAATTCACTTGTATGTTATGGTTAGTTGATCTTTGTTGCTACCATGTAATGTCGAATATATGTACAATCATTAACTATTGCTAGCCTGGCGACGTCTTAGATCTATGGGCCTGACAAGCCTGCTTGGTTTATCCAAGTACACTTAGCTAATCGTATATGCTTGTAAACATTTGAGACTTGTACAACTTTGTCAAGGTTTGATTGTGCATTCTGTCTTACATCCCTAGTTACTTTGCTCTCTAACTTATAACATGAATTGCCATCTTTTATATATCTATGTATTTCAAACTATGGAAATCTCACCGACATTATTGTTGACATTTTTATTTTTAACATGTTTCAGGAAATACTCAAGTTTGATTTCTACTCTTTGAAGCTTGCACATCTAGGAATGGACCTAGATAAATGAATGAAATAAGAATGTCTTGTTACATTTTATGTTATGCTTTTAATTTCTTTGAGACTTATGAATGTAATGGTACAATTGGAACTTATGTTTAATATATATTTGGGTTAATAATAGCGTTATGTGGCTGTGAACGATCTTAAATCTCACTCCTCGACGTTTCTGCCGTCAAGGTTGGGGTGTGACAGATTGGTATCAGAGCCCATAACTATAGGGATCTAGGTTATTGGAAATGGTGACCTAGACTATAGTATGCATGAACCTTATAGAATTAAAATTCTATCTTGTAAATTATATACTTTGCATGCTACATAATGCTATGCCCTCTTATGTGCAATTTGATGCCTTAGCATAGGATTGCCTAACTATTGTTACTTGTCTTCCTAAACTTAACTTTGACACTTTGACTCTCCCCGAACATGATCTCTCTTAACCTTATTCTCGACGACACGTGGAATCTTATGCTTATGTTATGACTTGGATCTTTAGACGTTATGTCTAATCTATATAAATCCCATCAAGGTTTTGATTCTATGAACCTAAGAAATATTGTGTGACACATAGACACCTGTATCCTGGTTTTCCTGGCAAAAGGCCCTCGGGCTAAGGCAAGCATATCGCATAAATCCTACGGGACTAGTTATGCTTACCTGGGGATTTCTGGGATGAGTGATAAACTATGGTCAATATACACAAGTTTCTAAGGTAAATGGGTCAATTCACCTTGACGGTCAACGTTTCCAAATGGTAATGCGTTACCGAATGGAATCATTCCGTGTACCTTATAACCCTTAGCTTATATTTGTTTAAACTACTATCCTTTGTTATCCTCACTCCCATAACTAACTCATGTTTGTATATCCAGCATGTCTCATCACCATGGAAAACGTGGAAGTTCCGATCGTAAGCTAGCTGCCATGATTGCCCGGCAAATGGCTGCCGTCATCCCGACTATGGTTGCTGAACTTAATAGCACTCAAATGGCTAATAGCAACAACAACACCAATGGGAACAATAGCGGTGCTAATGGAGACAATAGCAACAACCAAAACGGGAACAATCAACAAGCGAACAATCATACTTGCACTTTCAAACACTTCAACTCGTGCAAACCCACTAGCTTTAGTGGAAAAGAAGGAGCCACTGGACTTCTTGAGTGGTTTGAAAGTATGGAGAATACGTTCATTGTTAGCGAGTGCCCCAACGAGTTCAAGGTTCCGCTATGCCACAAGTGTTCTTCAACAACGAGCACTAACATGGTGGAATAGTGAAAAGAGAAACCGTGGAACTGAGGTTGCTTTAGCATTGCCCTGGGAGGAATTTAAGGAAATCATGATCCAAAAGTTCTGCCCGAGGAGCGAGTTGCAAAAGCTAGAGGAGGAATTCTGGAACCTCAAACAAGATGGTGGGAATCACTTGGCTTATTCCACCCGACATCATGAGTTGAGTATGCTCCTACCACACATGGTGGACACCGTGCCCCGTAACATTGAGAAATTTATCAAGGGGGTCCCACCCCAAATTCAAGATGTCGTGGTGGGTAGTAGGCCCACAACTTTCGAGGAAGCAATTACTATCACTGCACAGCTCACCGAGAATCATATAAGAGCTGGCACTATGTCGGCAAAGGGTTCCAAGTCTACTATGAAGGTGACACCCGAGGCAACAAAGGAGGTAAAGACCGAGTCATCTTCTCAAAACAAAAAGCGAAAGTTCATCCCGACACGCAACTACGCTGTGACCGCACCCAATACTTCTTAAAAACAAATGGTAGTTGCAAATCAAGCCCCTGTGGCTAGAGCTTATGTTGGTCCATATCCCATGTGTAACACGTGCAAGTACCACCATGCGAGCAACATTCCATGCCGAGTCTGCTCGTTGTGTGGAAAGTATGCTCATTTGGTGGCTACTTGTCTTCGTGCGCCAAACAACACTGCCATGCTTACCAACCGAACCTGCTATAACTGTGGCGAGCCTGGCCATATTCGTCCGCAATGTCCTCGCAATGCAGGAACTGTGCCACCGGCTCGTGGAAGGGCTTTCAACATCAACGCCAATCAAGCTCAAGCCAACAACGATGTGGTGAACGGTATGTCGTTGAAATTCTTTTAATCATTTCTTGTCTTATAGAAATTCCTATCTGTGTTCATCATACCAATAATGGGTTAATACCAAACAGGTATGTATCTTGTAAATAATCATTATGCATCTGTATTGTTTGATTCGGGTGCCGATAGGAGTTTCGTGTCCCTGAAGTTCGAGCCTTTACTTTCTAAACCGCGCGTCAACCTAGAAAGATCTTTCACAGTCGAAGTCGCCGATGGAAATCTATTGTCATTGATGTCGTAATACGCGATTGCACCTTGAGCCTTAACGAACACGAGTTCTTCGTCGACCTTATTCCTATGCAATTTGGAAGCTTTGATGTTATCATTGGTATGGATTGGTTAGCCAAGCATCGTGCAGAAATTTTATGCTTCGAGAAATGTATTCAAATTCCTTTACCGACTGGTGATACTTTGAAGGTCTTTGGGGAAAAATCATCTCAAAGACTCAAACTCATGTCTTGCGTCAAAGCCCGCAAGTGCTTAAGTAAAAACTACATGGCTTTCATGGCATATGTAGTTAATACGAAAGCCAAGGGTAAGGAGTTGAAAGACATTCCTGTTGTGCGGGACTTTCCCGAGGTTTTTCCTGAGGATCTTAAAGGGTTACCTCCCGTGCGAGAAGTTGAGTTCAAGATTGACTTAATCCCTGGTGCAAACCCTGTGGCTAAATCGCCTTATCGTCTTGCACCGTCTGAAATGCAAGAACTCGCTAGTCAACTGCAAGAGTTGACCGATAAGGGTTTCATTCGCCCTAGTTCATCACCGTTGGGTGCACCTGTACTATTTGTGAAGAAGAAGGATGGTTCATTTCGTATGTGCATCGATTACCGAGAACTCAACAAGCTTACTATCAAAAACCGATATCCTCTCCCTCGAATTGATGATCTCTTCGATCAACTTCAAGGAGCAACTCAATTCTCAAAGATCGATCTACGTTCTGGGTATCATCAACTACGTGTTCACGATGATGACATTCCAAAGACCGTTTTTCGTACTCGATATGGGCACTACGAGTTCATGGTCATGCCTTTTGGCTTGACCAATGCACCTGCCGTGTTCATGGATCTCATGAATCGAGTATGTAAACCATATTTGGATAAATTCCTGATCGTGTTCATTGATGACATTCTTATTTATTCCAAGACGAAAAACGATCACGAGACGCACTTGCGACAAGTTCTTGAACTTTTGAAGAAGGAGCAATTATACGCCAAACTTTCCAAGTGTGAATTTTGGTTGGAAGAAGTTCAATTCTTAGGGCATGTGGTGAATAGCCAAGGTATACACGTTGATCCTGCTAAAATTGAAGCTGTGAAGAATTGGTGTGTTCCCACAACCCCAACCGAGGTTCGTTCTTTTCTGGGTTTAGCGGGATATTACCGTAGGTTCATAGCGAATTTCTCGAAGATTGCTAAACCGTTAACGGCACTAACCCAAAAGAATCGACTCTTTGAATGGGGACTCGAGCAAGAAGAGGCTTTCGAGACATTAAAACGCAAGTTGTGTAACGCTCCTATTCTCACACTTCCCGATGGAAACGATGACTTTACCGTGTATTGCGATGCTTCTAATCAAGGTCTTGGTTGTGTTCTTATGCAACGAGGCAAAGTTATAGCATACGCGTCGAGGCAATTGAAGGTTCATGAAGTGAACTACACGACCCACGATCTTGAACTTGGTGCTGTGGTTTTTGCATTGAAGATTTGGCGACACTACCTATATGGGACACAATGCATAGTCTACACCGATCATAAGAGTCTCCAACACGTGTTCAACCAAAAGGATCTCAACATGAGACAAAGACGTTGGATCGAGTTAATTAGCGACTACGACTGCGACATTCGATACCATCCTGGAAAGGCGAATGTTGTAGCCAACGCGCTAAGTCGCAAGGTCCACAACAAGACTGTCTCGCTTCAAGAAATTCGAGATCGAAGGCAGTGGTTTGATACTCTAGGAGAATTTGATACCGAGATTCATGTGGGTGTCAACGAGGCTACTATCATGCTCCAAAACATAAGGATCGATAGTGACCTCGAGTTATGCATTCGCGAGGCTCAACAAGCGGCACTAACTGACGATGGGAAAGATGAAGATTTGATGCCTAACGTTCGGTCACAACTGGAGACAAAACCGAATGGCATGTGGTATTTCTTGAATCGACTTTGGATCCCAAATCGTGATAATCTTCGACACTTCATTATGAACGAAGCTCATCAAACCCGATATTCCATTCATCCTGGCTCCGATAAGATGTACATGGACCTGCATGGTCAATATTGGTGGCTTGGAATGAAGAAAGATATCGCGTCTTATGTTTCAAAGTGTCTCACGTGTGCAAGGGTCAAAGACGAGCATCAACGACCAAGTGGTTTATTTGAGCAACCTGAAATCCCTATGTGGAAATGGGAACATATATCCATGGATTTCATAACCAAGTTACCTCGTAACCTCGTGGTCATGATAGTATTTGGGTCATCGTTGACCATTTGACCAAGACAGCACATTTCATACCCATACGAGATACATACAAGGTTTCAAGGCTGGCTCGAATCTACATTGACGAAATTGTGAGTCGTCATGGTGTACCTTTACACATCATTTCCGATCGAGATGCTCGTTTCACTTCACACTTTTGGTCTTCGATGCAAGAACTCTTGGGGACTCAATTGGATTTAAGTACCACTTACCATCCTCAAACCGATGGTCAAACCGAACGAACAATCCAAACCCTGGAGGATCTTCTGCGTCTTTGTGTCCTTGACTTTGGTGGTGATTGGGATACGCATTTACCGCTCGCAGAATTTTCGTATAACAATAGTTATCACTCAAGTATCAAGATGGCACCATTTGAGGCTTTGTATGGTCGTAAATGTCGTTCTCCGATCTGTTGGACTGACATTGGGGAAAATCTCATCACTGGTCTGGAACTTATTCAAAAAACGACCGACAAAATTTCCAAAATTCAAAATAACCTTGAGGTGGCTAGAAGTCACTAAAAGAGTTATGCCGATAAAAGACGCAAACCGTTGGAGTTTCAAGTCGACAACATGGTTCTTCTTAAGGTCTCTTCATGGAAGGGTGTTGTACGTTTTGGGAAAAAGAGTAAGTTAGCCCCACGTTTTGTAGGACCTTTTAAGATTCTGAAAAGAATTAGGAAAGTGGCTTACAAACTGGAGCTACCTTCTGAACTTAGCGGAGTTCATCCTGTCTTCCATGTCTCAAACTTGAGGAAATGTCTGGCTGATGAAAATTTGCATGTTCCACTAGAGGAAATTCAAATAAATGAGTCATTGCATTTCGTTGAGAAGCCTGTTGAGGTTATGGATCGAACCCTGAAGAAGACCCGAACAACTACCACACCTATCGTTAAAGTCCGTTGGGAAAACAAACGTGGAGCTGAGTTCACTTGGGAGCATGAGGACCATATGAAGGAGAGATACCCGTATTTGTTCGCTTAGTTTCATTCTTAATTTCGGGACGAAATTCTTCTAAGTTGGGGAGACTGTAACATCCTGTATTTATGAAACTTATGGGTTGCTTATGAATATTACCTTAAATTGGTCTTTAATTTGTAAGGTTATAATAATAATAATAATAATAATAATAATAATAATAATAATAATAATAATAATAATAATAATAATAATAATAATAATAATAATAATAATAATAATAATAATAATAATAATAATAATAATAATAGTAATAATATTAACTAAAGTAATAATAATAATAACAATAATGATAATAATAACAACAATACTAATAATAATTAATAGTAAGTTATAAAAGATAACAAGTTAGATTAATGCTAAGCTTGAAGTTAATTAAGGGGGTGTTAATGTCATCTTATAAACTTTAAAAACAAGTATGTGCATAGAATAATAACAAAAGAAACTGCAAGGGGGCAAAGTGTAACATTTTTAAAACCCAAACCAACCCTCCCTTCACCCACGTTTTTTCCGGTCACCGGCGGCCATACTCCGGCCAAACTCCGGTGACCACCAAACACCCAAAATAAGACGATTTAAACCATGTTAAAGGTACCAAACGACTCGGTGAAGCACCGCGAACTCGAACCCATGACCAATTGGACCATTACAATCGGAATTAAAGGGGTTCGAACTAAAACAAACACCTTAATCGGCATATAACCGTTAAACGTTCAAATGTTGATGATTAATCACATTAATCGTACAGAAACGTTCGGATAATCATTGCCAAGCTTAATGTATAGTTTAATTCGAGTTAAATCATCCATTAAATATCAAATTGTAACCGAAAAGATCGAACAAGAATCGGGACCCGTTCGGCATCTCAACGAACAAATCAAGGCTATATAACGGAAGGGAAATGTTTCATTCGATCCCTTTTAACTCCCTGTAGCTTCAATTTCACAAAAATTCTACTAAAATCCCGATTTCAATCTCATTCTGTTTCGCGAGCGAGCCGAGGCAAAACCCGAGCACAATCACTTCAATTCGAAAGTAATCAAGTAAGTTAAACACAATTTTATGTTCATCTAAACATGGGGAACAAAAGCCCCATGGTTAATTTGGTTAACAACATCGAATTGATGTTCGATTTGATTCAAGAATAATCTAGGGTTCTTGGATTTGGGGGCGTATTAACGATTGAAGTTAAAAGAAATTGGAACCGAGTATTAGCGCGGCTGAGAGCCTTGGTTCAGCGGTAATATGGGAGGAGGTTAAACAAGAGGTCCCCGGTTCGAATCCGGGGGACCCCATGTTTTACTTTTAAGGCTTTTTAGCCTTCATTTGAATCTAGTTTTTTTTTTAAATTATAAGAATTGGTTTTATAACTTTTGTTTATTTTTAAAGTTAATTATTCATTTTCTGTAAATTTATTTATTATTTTTTTTGTAAATACTTTAACAAATATTTATCAACAAATATAGTGTTTAGTTATTTTTATAACTAAGATTTTAGATAACAATTTAAATCATCACATTATATTAATTATTTTAAAGATGGAGAATTTACCTACATTTTATAATTTAAATCCACAAATTTTTATAAAAGCTTTAAATCTTTTTAAAATTTTATGAAAGATACGTTTTTCTTTTATTGGACTATAATATATGCATAATTTTCTCTAATTAGTTGTAGTTATTTATAAAGGTCCCCAAATTCCTATCAAAACCCTAGTTCGCGTTAAAACGTTAATCTCATTGTTAACTTAAAACGTGTATATATATATATATAGGTGCCTTGTGAGAACTACGTTGGAACGTTGCTTATTATATCTCTTATTAATCTCCAATAATATACTTATTGATCAAGTGAGTATTTCTATACCTCTTTTTGCACATTTTTACACTTTGGGGTGAAACATGTTACCTTATAAACATTGCACTTGTAAACACGTTTGATGCTTGTAAACTTATGGCAATTCACTTGTATGTTATGGTTAGTTGATCTTTGTTGCTACCATGTAATGTCGAATATATGTACAATCATTAACTATTGCTAGCCTGGCGACGTCATAGATCTATGGGCCTGACAAGCCTGCTTGGTTTATCCAAGTACACTTAGCTAATCGTATATGCTTGTAAACGTTTGAGACTTGTACAACTTTGTCAAGGTTTGATTGTGCATTCTGTCTTACATCCCTAGTTACTTTGCTCTCTAACTTATAACATGAATTGCCATCTTTTATATATCTATGTATTTCAAACTATGGAAATCTCACCGACATTATTGTTGACATTTTTATTTTTAACATGTTTCAGGAAATACTCAAGTTTGATTTCTACTCTTTGAAGCTTGCACATCTAGGAATGGACCTAGATAAATAAATGAAATAAGAATGTCTTGTTACATTTTATGTTATGCTTTTAATTTCTTTGAGACTTATGAATGTAATGGTACAATTGGAACTTATGTTTAATATATATTTGGGTTAATAATAGCGTTATGTGGCTGTGAACGATCTTAACTTTCACTCCTCGACGTTTTCGCCGTCAAGGTTGGGGTGTGACATAGCACATGTCTAGGCGCATGGGTACTATTTGGGTGCATGAACATCCTGTATTTCTACTTAAATCATTTTTAGTCCCAAATCCGATCCTAACATGCTTTCAGCCTAGTTTCTAACATACTAAGCAACATTAACATGCTTACAACCATGAACATAATCCCAAGAATCATTTCCAACGTGCGCCCACCCACATGGCATACACAAATACATCCGGCTACACACACCCAACATAACAAAACGTTACATCATGCATTTCCAGTCCCAAAACAAGTTTAAAACATTAAAAACAGGGATCTATAACTCACCTATTGCACTTTTCGAGTAGACTTCTTCAAACCCGAATGCAATTGACTTCAAACACCTAAAAACCCACCAAAAACGAACATACCAAACACACATAAGCACATACTCAAGGCTGAAAATCAGCCAAGAACAACACAAAACATCGATAACTAACTTGAAATCTGCACTTCTCTTCTTCTTCTCTCTAGAACCCGAGAATTCTCTGCTCTTTCTCTCTCTAGAAACCGTAGAAAAAAGGTGATGTAACATGGAATGGGTGGGTATGTTACTTTTGTACAAATTATTATAAAATTTTGTCCTTTATACACTCTTAACCCCTCAACTTGGGTTTTATTATTCTTTTTTTATTCTTCTTTTCTTTAGATTTCCGGGTGTTATACTTAATACTTATGCACACCTTCACATATGCATTGTTGGCCACACCCGAACACACAATACACACATATACATCAACACAAATGTAGGAACGTTTAAGGGATGGTCACTTACAACACAACACATAATGAGAAGAGTATAATTAAGAACACTTAACAGATCAAATAGGGAACTGGAAACTTTACGGTATGATACTTAGAACACAAGTAAATATGAGACCGATCAAGAACAAATAACACACGGATATTGGTTTTCAAGAATGTTGTAGATTTCTCTCAAGATCTCTTTATAAGTGTTAAAGCATACAAATAAAATACAAAGACCTGATATACTTTATACTACATCCTACAGCCGGCCATGCTTAGAAAGCCAGCCGGAAACATTTGATCTAGACAACAACAAAATCAAATGTAGAGTCAAAAGGCAGAATGCCTTTTGACTAGTGACTATGACATACCATAGCTCACATCTTAATATATTAGAAAAAGGATAAAAGTACATAAAGTAGAAAGCAACAGAATCAAGACCTCAATGTACCGTTACCAAAAGCATGGACCTTTTCACCAACTTGTGTAAGTTGATAAGTCATCAGAGTTGCAGCGGAAAGTGGTCCAGCTTTATGGAAAAGTACATCAGATAAATCATGTATAAAAAGTCTTCAAAAGAAATCAGTCTTCATTTCGTGGCTTCGGAAGACTTTGTCTTTGAAGCTTCGGAAGACTTCACTTTTGGCTTCGGAAGATGTTGATCTTGGCTTTGGAAGATTTTACACTTAGAATAATTCTTATGCATGGTGTAAAACTTCTGAAGCATTTCTACTCTGCACTTAAGTGCATGCATGCAGGAGAGACTTTGAATGTTTTAGGTGCATCAGCCTTTCATGAAACCTTACAAACTCCCCCTAGGCTGATGCTACCAAAACATTTGAAGACCTTAGATATTAACAGTCCTTATTATGATAATGACCATACCCTTCGTCATTGGATGGTCAGGATCATTCAGACTTTCAAAGTATCTTCTCATCTCAAAGAGATCATGTAGAGGTAGATTAAATATGTCTTTCCATGTGTAGACATCTTGACCACCTTGATCTCTATTAACATACCATCTTTCTGGATTAGTAGTAAAGGTCCAGCATAAGATGGGTCTTCCTGATGCAAGAGGAGCTACTTGAATTGGAGTTGATTAAGCTGCCTCTTCATGCACTCTCTTAGGATGATCTGATTCATCCTGAGTTTTGGAGGTGGATGACTCTGACTTCTTTTTCTTCTTTGACTTGGGTCTAGAGGCCATCCTTTTCCTCCTCTTTGGAAACTTCAACTGAGAAGACTGGCCTTCAGCACCTTGTTATTCAGTCTTCTCTTTCTCAGTTGGGTCTACCTCCCTTACAAGTTCAGAAGAAGAGGGGGTTTGACGCTGCTGTGGATCAGAAGATGAAGCTTGCTGAGTTTTAGTAGGAGGTCCAGGTTGTGTTGTCTCAAATTGTTCAACCTTAACCTCCACTTTAGGAGGGGCTTGACTTGGTGGGGAGTGTAAGTCAATGAGCTCTCCTCTCTTGATCTTCTGCTTGATCACCCTTATGTGCTCATCCATGGTGGATAGAGACATTGGGCCAAGTCTCCTTTCGGAGAATCCATATAGCTTCAAAAAGGTCATCATTCTCTGCCTGTCATCAGACTTCTTTTGACTCTTTTGGATGATATCTCTTGGCTTGGCTGCTTCTTCCCTCATCTTTTTCTTTGTTGTCTTTTGTTCTTTGAGTACTTGAAGTTCAAGTTGTTTGAGATACTCAAATTCACTATACTTAAAGGAAAGGGGAAGAAGTGCAGCTGCTTGATAGAGTCCTGTGACAGTCAGGTAGTTGATCATATTTTGCCTGTCAGCTTCTTTATCTACCTGAGGTTGTGGACTTGCCATAGTCTCTTGCACAGGACTTTCTTGAACTGGAGAGAGGGTAGGAACATGATTGTACAGTCTTTTCTATCTTCTTTCTTCTTTGATTTGGAGGAGCAACCTTGCATCCTCTACTTCCTTCCTCTCTTTAGACATTTCTATGTCTGCTAGTTCATTCAGTTCTTCTAAGGAGAGAGAAATGATCTCAACAATGTCATAGTTCATGGTCTGCAGCTAAGTAATCCTGACTACCCTTAACTCATCATCTTGAGTGATTGGTCTGGGGGCAGCCCTGATTGCAGCTTCCATGAAGCTAGAAGACCCAGTGGAACTTTCTCCCCTTAGCTTCCTCTTCCTCTCTCTGTCCTCCTCCTCAATCTCCTCAGGAGTCATTATCCTTTTCCTTTTGTCACCCACAGACCTTTGTGAATAAGGTTAGAGAGAGCTTTGGCCTTTATTGCTTGGAGTAGCATCAAGGCTTTGCCCAAAGGGAGGATGTGATACACCTTCACCAGCAGGTGTTTCACTGAGGGGATGGATTGTTGAAGTTGCTGGTTCTATGACAGAGCTTACAGGTTCCGTCACTAGGCCTTTCAGTCAAGGTTTTACCTTCGAAGCTAATCTTAGGGTCCAACTCAACATCCAGTTGACCAATGACATTGCTTGCTTGCATTTGTCTTCTTGCTTTAAACACTTCAGCAATCCAGTCTGCAATCCATTGAGCCATCCTGCTAGCTTGCCTAAATTGACTTGGGTTGGCAACTGGCATGTTGACTAGATCAAGACCTTCATAGTAGTTCAAGGTCTTAAAATTGAAGACTTCTTGTTATCCTTGAACTCTTTGAAGTATGAGCGCTCTTCTATCAGCATCATACCTCCACCCAACAATGTAATTAGAAGCTCCTTGGGGTGGAGTTGACATAGCCCTTGGAATTCCCTCCTCAAATAGACTCTGAATGAGTGTGTCCACAGCAATGTGAACTTGAGAAGGTTGCTGAGCATGGACAACTGCAAGTGAGGATGGTGAGTCCTCAATGTTCATACTTTGTGAAGAACTTCTAGTTTCTGTTATTGCTATGACTTTCTCCCCCTTTTTGGTAGCATCACCCACTTACATAGGTGAGCAAGGAGTTAGGTCAATTACATCAACAGGTTCTTGTGTTTCTGGATGAGCTCCTCTTAAAGGTCTCCCAGCTAGTTTCTCCTTAAGATAAGATATCTAAACTTGTTGATCATTGACCCTGTTTTGTAAGGTACTCACCTGAGATTCAAGCTGACTAACCTTATAGACGAAATAGGAGCATGTTTGTGACCGTTTTTGCACCTTTAGTCTTATTTTCCCCTCATCTTAATCCGAAGAATCATTGGAGGATGAGAGAATTGGACCAAAGTCTTCTCTTTCACCACCAGCATGTTGTTCTTGGCTGTTGGATTTCCCCTGCTCGCTGAAAGCTTCAATTGAAGTGTCAATGGACTGAGTTGCCATGGTTGAGGTCTTAAAGATGTAATCACTTGAAAAAGTGAGAGCCTCTTCCATATGGACCTCCTGAACAGGTTCAGGGAAATCCACCTCAGTGATGGGTGAATGATATGGGCTAGACATAGAAGAGGTAGGAGCACTCATCTCTCTTTGAGTAAGGGAGAGTAGAGAGACTCATGGTACTCACTAAATCCCATGTCTTCATCATCATAGAATTCTAGGTTGGGAATGGGTTGGTTTAGATCAAGAGGTTGGGTATGGTAACTTTCCCCTGAAAGTTGTTCACTAGAGTTTTGAGACTCTGAGTGAAGGCTTAAGGCTGTTCGGCTAATGAGCTCATCCGGCTGAGCATGAGGAACCTCAGCACTGATTGTAGTTAAGATAGGAGTGGTTTGCTCCTCAGGAGAAGTGGGAGCTCAAGTGTCCATTTCTTCCCGTATGGGTGATGATATGGGGGCCTGCACAAGTTCAATAGCTTGAGCAGGGGTTCTTTGGATTTTCTTTGGTAGGTGAGGATGATTTGTGGCTGTTTAGGAGGTTGAAAAGTAGAAGGTGTGGGTTCAACACTAGTTTGTGCTTCTATGTTGTCACCTTGAGCAATAAGCTCTAACATTTTTGGGACAAGGGTTGTTTCTACCCTAGAGAAGCCTACAGTTGGCTTCTTCATAGTCTTAAAGATGCCGAGCTTTATCAGTCCCAATTTAAGAATATTACATGTTCCCCTCAACTGTGAGCCCAGTTCACAGTTGAGAATGTGTTGAACATATCTAGGGAACATATAATACTCTAAGGAGTCTAAATTTTTAAGTAAAATTGTGTAAACAAATTGAGAGTACCTGAATCTAACCCCCTGGACAATTCCATGGACTATAAAGGAAAGATCCTCAAGAATCTGGTCCCATCCCCCATGCTTGTTGGATAAGCTGTGGATGACCACATGAAGTAGGTACTTCCATTGGGATGAGACCTTCCCTTTCCTGAAGGTCTTTACAGAGAAATCTCCTTCATATCCCATCTGCTCAAAGGAATGATTTACAGCTTCCTTTGGAAAGGACAACTCACCTTCTTCATCATCTAGCTGAAGATGGGTGTTGATAATGGCTGGAGTGATGAAGATTGTCCTCCCCTGCATTGTGGCAGACAGTGCCTTCTCCCCGTCCATAATGACCTCTTGACTGGTCTTCCAGAATTCTAATAACTAATCCTCATAGAGAGGAGGATTAATGGTCAAGGAGGTGAAATAGTTTAACAAAGAAAGAAAACAGCAGACCCCTGAGAAACTTGGATCTTTCTCAGTGTGCAACAGAGCAACCTGATTATGTTGCCTGTAAAGTTGCATGGAAAAATCTAGGCTGTTTCCGTGGTTGAGGTTAGCCATTTAGAAAGCTTAAAGGTGAAGGAAGATAAGAACAAAGGCGGTTTGAGGGTGAATTTAGGTTTTGGGAATAATTCAGATGAAGAAGAGAGTGAAAGAGGGGGGAACCGTTGGGTATATATATGAAATGGATCTGAGACAAAGTTAATGAAAGAGGAAAAACTTTGAAATCTTGATGTCAGTCCCACCTATAAAAAAATGCCCAAAAAGGTAGTTTTCTTAGAAGTCTAAAATCTTCCAAAGGTAATTTTGCTTCGGAAGTTTTAATGAAAAGCTTACGAAGCCAAAATGACTTCGGAAGATATTCCAAAAAGTTTAGAAAATTTTGCTTCGGAAGAGATTTATACTTGGAGAATTTTATTCTATGAGGAATAAAACTTCGAGACCCAATTGCTTTCGGAAGAGGACATAGGTCCCTATGGTAGTCTTCCCTTGAGGAAGAGGACATAGGTTCCAAACCTTTTGCCTTTTCAATTGAAGCAAAAGGTTCCAAACCTTTTGTCATTTCAAAAGGTTCCAAACCTTTTATCTTTTCAAAAGGTTCCAAACCTTTTGTCTTTTCAATTGAATCATTTGAGATGTTAAGTATTTTATGTGTGTGAGGGATCTTAGGATGGTGAGATCTTACAATCAAGAGCCTGAAATACTCTGATAACAATTGCAGGACCATTTAAGGGATGGTCACTTACAACACAACACACAATGAGGAGAGTATGATTAAGAACACTTAACAGATCAAATAGGGAACTAAGAACTTTATGGTATGATACTTAGAACACAAGTAAATATGAGATAGAACAAGAACAAATAACACACGGATATTGGTTTTCAAGAATACTGTATATTGCTCTCAATTTCTTTTACAAGTGTTAGAGAATACAAAGAAAATACAAAGACCTGAGATACTTTATACTATATCCTACAGCCGGCCATGCTTAGAAAGCGAGGTGGAAACATTTGATCTAGACAACACCAAAATCGAATGTAGAGTCAAAAGGCAGATTGCCATTTGACTAGTGACTACGACATGCCATAGCTCACATCCTAATATATTACAAAAAGGATAAAGTACATAAAGTAGAAAGCAACAAACTCAAGACCTCAATGTACAGTTACTAAAAGCATGGAGCTTTTCACCAACTTGTGTAAGTTGGTGAGCCATCAAAGTTGCAGCGGAAAATGGTCCAGCTTTATGGAAAAGTACATCACATAAAGCATGTATTAAAAGTCTTCGGAAGAAATCAGTCTTCACTTCTTGGCTTCGGAAGACTTTGTCTTTGAAGCTTCCGAAGACTTCACTTTTGGCTTCGAAAGATGTTGGTCTTGGCTTCGGAAGATTTTACACTTAGAATAATTCTGATGCATGGTGTAAAACTTCCGAAGCATTTCTACTCTGCACTTAAGTGCATGCATGCAGGAGAAACTTTGAATGTTTTAGGTGCATCAGCCTTTCATGAAACCTTACAACAAACATAAACTCACGGCTCACTACACACACACCACATGAACACACATACAAATACACACACACACATGACAGTTACATACAAATATACACCCATGTCGCCACACACACCCAATATATGTATACGTACGCACACACACATCGTCACATACTCATGGCATCACCATGACAAAACCAAGCATATATATATATATATATATATATATATATATATATATATATATATATATATACATATATATATATATATATATCATATATATATACATATATATATATACATATATATATATATATATATATATACATATATACATATATATACATATATATATATATATGCTGTGTGTGTGTGTGTGTATATGTATGTGTGTATATATATATATATATATATATATGTATATATACACAAATTCATACACACACTCTCTCTATTGAACACACATGCACACGAGTGCGGAATCCTATTTGATAGGCGATCCAGTCAGTGAGAACGACAACCTGATCGATCTAACGATGAAACAAACGTTAAGAATTGAGTAGAAATCGATCAGGATCGAACTATGAAGTTGGATAAGCTGCTTAGGGCGCTCTGGACGGCTAGGGTTTGTGAATATTCGAAGTCTCTGTTTTTCCACGAATTATGTAATATTTATAGGTTTTCAGTTTCATTCGTACGACTGAACCATTAGCATGGTTCAGTCGTGCGACTGACTCATGCGGTTAATTCATACGCACGACTGAAGGTTCAGTCGTGCGACTGAATCAACCTTATGTCTCAGTCATACGACTGATCCAGTCTCCTGGTTTAGTCGTGCGACTGGTCCATAAGTATGATTCATTTGTGCGTATGGTCCATAAGTATGAATGACCATCCGACTAAGTTGAACACATTTCTCAATCATTATTGACTTAAAACTATGTACAACAACCTCAAACCTATATATGATGTTCATACATGTGAATTATACTAAATACAATAATAAAATAAAATACTCAAAGACAAATAAACATCAAGATGCATATCATATTTCATTAAGTAGTCACTTTACATATGTGTAAGAAATGAAAGACTTTTACATTTAAGAACATGAACTAGGAACATGATGTATCAACAATACATATTGATATACATACATATATATATATATATATATATATATATATATATATATATATATATATATATATATATATATATATATATATATATATATCTCTATATCTATCTCTATCTCTATGTATCTCTCTCTATATCTGTCTCTCTCTCTCTCTATCTGTCTCTCTCTCTCTCTATATATATATATATATATATATTTCATGAAGTCTTTTAACACATCAATTTCATAGTAAGGAGATCCAAGTTAATTGGACCCGAAAGTGATGGATGTCACAAGCCCCTCTCCCCCCCCCCCCCCCCCCACACACACACGAAGAATGAGTGTTTGAAAATATATGAGAAAACCACAAGAGAAAATATGTATAATTTTTCGTGAAGTTTTCAATAAGCTTAATGACAAACAATATTTGTGTAAACCGAAGTGGGATGACAATAATATTGTATTAGATGCACGAATCAGGATATGGCTTTCCAAAATACTTATGCACCTTCAGAGTGGAATAATGCCCAGTTGCAAAACGATGTCAATGCATACGAGGTGATCATTCACACCTAATGATAAATCTAGAAGCAATGGTGTTACGAGAACTATGTTTTGTCTTGCATTCTTGGGTCTTTCTAGATTTAATAATGAAATCAATCTTCTTGATCAGTCGGTAATATTCAATGACATCATTTATAGAGTAACACCCAAATCTACATTCGAAGTTAAGGTATACATTATAAGCATGTGTACTATCTTATGATGGAATATATCCAAAATATTTTTTAGTTATCAAACCATTCACATATCCATAAGATGAACACCGAAAAAAGTTCAAACTAGCGTAGGAACCTAGAAGGAAAGATGTAGAACTAGCATTTTGGTTCCTCAAGTAACATTGACACATAGTGCACAATCCGCCTCATGCATGGTCACCCAAAAGAATACGAATTGTTACGTATACGTGTACCATATTACATATTTACAAAACTCAGTTATCCCATGCGTAAGAAGACGAGATGGGATGATTTGTAGCTATGTTAAAAACAATATTCTACATTCTCTTAGCCTAGAAGAAATTAACGCCCAACAAACAGAACGTGATATTCATAAATTACATGACCGAGAAATGCATAATATTCACTCGAATTTGGTGTAACATAAATTATGCAACTCGACTATCTCATGACGATGAAGATTACATATTTATGTTTTTTATGTTTATGTTTTTAAATTTGAAGGGGCCTATTTTTTATTTCTATTATTAAAATTAATCATATCTTTAGATTTTATTTTTATTTAGTAAGTATTCATTTAAAAACTAGTAAATATTATATGTATTATAAAACTCATAAAATGTTTAAAAGTAATGTAAAGATGGACATTAAGGTGACTCATGATGATAAATTATGAATGATGGACACTTCATGAGTTTATTTTATAAACGTTATCAAGTTGCTCGAGGTCACATTGCTGGAAGCTCGAATCAAACCAAACATAAATGAGCTCAAGTTCAAACATGAATCACAAGTTATTTAAGAAACTACCTCACTTACATAATAAGTTCTACTAATATTTATAGTTATGATAAAAAAGTAATTTATATTATATTATATTATATTATATTATATTATATTATATTATATTATATTATATTATATTATATTATATTATATTATATTATATTATATTATATTATTATATTATATTATATATATTATATTATTATATTCTCTTATATTATATTCTTATATTTTCTCTCTTCTCTTCTCTTCTCTTCTCTCTCTTCTCTTCTCTTCTCTTCTCTTCTCTTCTCTTCTCTTCTCTTCTCTTCTCTTCTCTTCTCTTCTCTTCTCTTCTCTTCTCTTCTCTTCTCTTCTTCTCTTCTCTTCTCTTCTTTCTCTTCTCTCTCTCTCTTCTTCTCTATTATTCTATATGATGTTAATTATAAATATATACAACAAAAGTTATAGTAAATAATAAAAGAATCAAGCTTGAGTCTATAAAATTCCTCAAGAGTTGAACTCAAGTTCTAATAAAGAATTGAACTTGAGTTGAGCAAGATCATGTTTACAACTCTAATAATAATTAGGGATGGTAATGGGACGGGATTGGACGTGTATCAATAATATTAGTCCTAAATTCAATTATAAAGCCATATCCCATATACGGTCCTATATCCATCAGGCATCTATTGAGCAATTAGTCGTCGAGTATCAAACATACTAGCAGATATCGAGTATACCCGTTGGGATTTTTAAGCACATTTGTTTTCTAATCATTCTAATTTGTATACAACTAAAAGTTAATAACAACAAAAAATTAAAATATAATAACTTAGATATCACCTACATTGTGTAAAATATCTGAATTATGTAGTTTTCATATTGATATAATTTTCAAAAGATAAGTACATGGTTCATAACTTTTAAAATAAAATAAATATCATTGTATACATATTGCAAAGAAAAGTTAACTTTTTTAGACAGTGGCGTCTCTATAGTATAAACAACTAAAGCAACCGCTTTAGACCCCCAAAAATTTAAAGGCCCTAAAATTTCAAAATAAAAATATACGCTTTTAGAGATAAATGAGAAGGATAACAGGATAATAAAATTATTGAAGGTTTATCGAGGTCAACTTACAAAACTTGGTTTATCGAGGTTGAGTTACGAAACTTGTTCGCCAAAAGTTCATTGAGTGTTCAATGTTAACGGTTCTTTTAAGTTCATCAATTCGAAATTCTCTTTTGCAGTTAATCATCTGATCTACTAACTATTATTGTTTGATCTTGATTCATGCTTAATTTCTTTAATCTATTATTGTTCTTTTGCTTATGTAATCTATTGTTGTCTGTTTTGATTTTAATCTACATTTGCAATTGCTTTTTCTCTTAACTTTAATCTATTGTTACTTAATATGTTTTTTTTTATTTGATGATATTTAAGTTAATTAAGTTGTTTTCTGTCACACTCTAAACAAATTTGTGTATGTCGTCGGTTTGAGGCAAAGGTCTTTAGGAATAACATATAAGTGAAGGCCTCAAAATTATATTTCGCTTTATGCCTCCAGAAATTTTAAGTTGACCCTGTTGTTACAATTAAGATACTAAAATGAAGTATTACTAGACAAAGGTCAAGGGAATGTAACGTATATAAAATTTTAATGTATATGATTCGGCAAAAAAGTATATAATCTAGGGTGATTGGTACTCTCTATCTTCTCATATCATACGCCCCAATATTATTCTTTTCGGGCTTTGAATACTCTCGTTGGGTTAGTTTTTTTTCTTTCTTTATGACAACTCATACATGTCATTAAACTATTGGTTTTCTCATAACGTATTTCCTAAACTTTAATGTTTTTCTTTTTATCTTTGGAACACTCACTTTTATAATCCGTATTTTCAATAAGTAAAAAATATCATGTCGCCTACGTTGATGTTTAAGATATGGAATTGATATCTGGTGTGTCAATAGAATTTGATATAGTGAGTTGGAAGGAGATTTTGGGCTTATTTGCTACGGTCAATAAAAACAACAAATAAATAAAAGAAAGTATAAAATTGGTGGCTGTAAAGAAGTGTGAAGTCATGTGTCTAGAAGGGACGATGAATCACTATGTCTGGTGTCTTGGATTGGATAAAAGAAAGTTTCAAATATTAGAAAAAAATAATTGAGGTCCCACAATAACAAGTAAAACAACACTTCAAGATAATATGAAAATGTTATAAATAAAATAATTTATAAAACCATTGATGTTATGATTATCATATATACATAATAAATTAATTATCATACACATAGACCGTTTACGTATAGTGAAAGAACCATACCAAGCGGACATGTGATATAATTACATTGCACATGTGTATAATTTACACATGCATACACACAGGCGGGTGCACAAACATATAAGATAAGTACCAAAAACAAACTTGTTTGCCTAAAACCCATGAAAATTAATTTTTTGTCATATGGATCATAAGATAATTACACAACAAAGGTATTATTGTCATGTCTATTATTTCTTGTGTTAATGTTTTTGTATTAAATACTAGTTTCATCATGTTTTTATAAGCTAAAAAACATTCTAAGTCATAAAATGGTAGTTACATGCACATTATCATTAGCCTGTATTAATACCCATACATGAGCACTTACTCATACACATTTCATCATAAATCATGACATGTAAACATAAAAATGCAAACTTATGTATGTAACGTGTAGATCTATCAATTATGTGTGCACGTATTATCAACCCAAAGCATCAAACAAATAAGAAAAGTGAGCATCTAGGACTTACCATTTGCAAAGATCTCAAGCACAAACCCAAGAAATGGTGCAACACGTCAAGATACGTCAAGCTTCAACCTTTAGGCATTGAAATGACATCCAAATATTAGATCTTATCGTGTTTGAACTAGATCTACGCTTTGCATGAACATAGTGAATGTAAATCTTACTTTGAAGAGATTACGAAACATCCATTATTCTTGAAATTTAACTTTCTTTATATAAAACTCACTAAGTATTTTTAACCGATTTGTAGGCCGCCACAAATCTACCTGCTTATTTAGGTTCCATCCTAAAAACCTATTATTTACTAGACAGTTAAAGATAATATTGTCGCATTTCTTCTTTTGATTCCCATGTCGCCTTCAATCCTTTTTTGTGCATCCATTAGACTTTTACTTGTTTTATCATGTTACTTCTTGTTTGTTTCGTCTTTCTAGCTAATATACCCACCGATTCTTCCAAATAATTTAACTTGTCATCTATAATTACATTATCAAGTGGCACATGCGCATCTTCTTCAACTATACATATGCGTAAGTGTTACACATGAAGAGTGGTGTGAAGTCCACTGAACTCATCTTGTAGTGCAACTAGTAGGCTACCAATCCCACACGGGCTGTGATCTTAGTTGGTCTATTTCCCATGTTATGAAATTTGATTATTATTTTTCAAGGTGATACTTTTAACATTAACTCATCATCCACTTGAAGTCAGTTGGTCTTTGTCGTTTAGCGGCATATGACTTTAGTCTGTCTTTGGCAACTTTCATATAAGAACTATCTTTGCAAACATTTCAGTTGTAGCCTCATTACCTTTTAGTTCCTCTACCCGGTGTCACCCTAAAACCTGGGGTCCTGCACCTTTTGTCATACAACATTTCATATCGAGGCATATCGATTCTTCCCTGATAGCAATTGTTGTACAAAAATTCCTCTAACGGTAGATGATCGTCCCAATTCCACCAAAATCAATCATACGTGCCCGAAGCATTCTTCAAATGTCTAAATGGTCCTTTCTGACTTGTCATTTGTCTAAGGGTAGTATGTTGTGTTGATTTGTAACCTTGTTACCAATGCATCATGAACTTCTTCCATATGTTAAATGTAAATCAAGTGTCTCTATCGAATATAATAAACACTGGTACACCATGTCGTACCATAATCTCCTTGATAAACAATTCCGCAAACCTCTCTGGTAAATACATCTTTCTAATAGGTAGAAAATGGGCACTCCTGGTTAATCGGTCCACCATGACCCAGATGGTGTCATACCCCTTAGAAGTACGAGGTAACTTGGTTATGAAATCCATTATGATATGTTTCCTTTTTCACTTGGGAAAATCTAAGAGTTGGATCTTCTCGTATGATCTTTGATATTTAGCTTTCACTTGTAGGCGAGTCAGAAATTTATTTACATATTTTGTTATGTCACGCTTTAATCCTAGCCATCGGTAGTTCTTTTTCAGATAATGATACATTTTTTGTGAGGCCAAGGTGGATAGAATATCGATTCTTGTGAGATTCATGCTAAATTTTCTCCCTAACTTTCTCATAACAAGGAATCAATAATCGTCTGAATCTGGTATTGACACCGTGGTTGTTTTCTTCTAGACTCGCGACCTGTTCTAGCATCTTCTCTTAGTGGAGCTGATTATCCTCTAAAGCTTCATTTAAACTTCCCTGATCTTTTCTATAACATCTGGAATTATAATTAAAAGACATTTTTTTCACTTGGATCGATTCAAGTCTTTCTTTACGACTTAGAGAAACACCTACAACATTGCTTTTCTTAGTTGATAATATATTCACATACATAGTCTTTTTATAGTTCTAACTACGTCTTTGTCTCATGTTGAGCTATTTTGGTTCAAAGAAACACTTCATGCTTTTATAGTTTGAGAAATCATACATTTGAGTCCATATAGATAATGTCTTCACACTTTTAAAGTGAACACTCCGCGAGGTCCAAATCGTAAGTAAGGTTTTTGACTTCATGAATCTTGAAATGTTAGAAAGCATAACCTATTATCTTACCACATTGCATTAGAACACACCCTAACCCCTAATACTAAGCATCCAAGAAGATAACCAAATCTACATTTCCATCTAGCATGGTTAACACTAGATCTTGCGTCAACCTTTTCTTTAATTCCTAAAATGCTTCTTTTTTATGGTCTTTCCACTCAAGCTTTACATATTTCCTCATGAGCTTGTTCTACTCTTTATAGTCTATACACATACGCATACTCCTATCTTTCTTCCTACATATAGCACATGAGCAACCCCAAGGTGAGATGATCCGCCTACTGAAGACTTTATCTAGAAGATCATGCAGTTAAGTCATCAATCTTTTCATTTAACTCTACCCCTCTACAGCTGTCACACCCCGACCGACGACGGAATCATCGAGGCGGACGAATGTGAAACGATTGTTCATAGCACATGGAACTAAATAAGTCGTAATAATATTAAATATCATTTTTCATTAAACATTACAAGACAAATATGTAAGGCCCCGTTCCCGGAACGCTTACAGTTGGATCCTCATCGCACTTAAAACATATAATTACATTTGCCTTAAGAAAATATTGCAGCGGAAACATTCAAAAGGACATCTCATTTCATTATAAAAACTTTTGCCAAATAATACAACGTCAATCGGTTACAAAATACATTGTTGCATTACATCACAAAAGCATTAAATGAATGGATGCCATCCCAAAAGATCTGAGTAACCACCTCGTGCCATCCTCAGCAATCATTACCTGCCAACTGGAAACACATAAAAGTCAGCGTTGCTGAGTGAGTTCTAGTTTTATAATAAAACATACTTTACTTTCATTTAAAACCATTCGTTATTTTTGCATGATCACACATCATACGTACACATAGATAATATCTTTATTATCTTCTTCATTCATCCATTCATTCATTCATTATATCTTTACTTGCGCATCGGATATCTTCTGTGCCAATACCATATGCTACACCCCGAACTATTTAGCTATTGGGCCGAAGTCAATAAATGAACAGTTGAGCGTATGCCGCAGTACTATAGGTAAGTGGTAGAGGTTCTATATAAATGGTCGATCACAGAGAAGGACCCCGATATCCAATACTTGCAAGACTTTCATTACTTTCCTCGTTCAATAATGCATGCATTCATCATGTTCCACTTTTCATTATCTTCCACTTTACGTTACATAATACTTCATTTCATTCATTATCATAACACATAAAGCCACAGAAAAGGTAAACATACATCACAATAAGGAACATTAACATGCACAGTCATCACGTCATACAGGGTAACATCATACATACATAACATGCATCATGCATAAACATGCAACATCATCATCATTATGACCTACACGTTCTCTAAGGCCTCAATCGTCACCTTACATGAACTTACGAGAACCTTTACGTCAAAACTTACATCTGTACTTTCTCTCGAAAGTCAGAAGTTAAACTACACTTCTCCTCGGGTGCAACAGCCCTATTTGGGCGTATGGACACTCTTCAGTCGCATGGCCTCCATGCGACTGGCCCTTCATTCGGGTGACTGGCCCTTCATTCCGGTGACTGGACCTTCATTCGGGTGACTGGACCTTCATTCGGGTGATTGGACCTTCATTCGGGTAACTGGACCTTCATTCGGGTGACTGGGCCTTCATTCGGGTGACTGGACCTTCATTCGGGTGACTGGACCTTCATTCGGGTGACTGGACCTTCATTCTCCCTCCAGTCGGCCGAATGGCCTTCATTCTCCCTTCAATCGGCCGAATGGCCTTCATTCTCCCTCCAGTCGGCCGAATGGCCTTCATTCTCCCTCCAGTCGGCCGAATGGCCTTCATTCTCCCTCCAGACGGCCGAATGGCCTTCATTCTCCCTCCAGTCGGCCGAATGGCCTTCATTCTCCCTCCAGTCGGTAGCCTACCCTAGCTGATGCAGAATGTAGTTCATCCCGACTGCAGCCGAGGGTTTTCGGCCTCCAAACTCATCTAAACCCATTTTAAGCCCAAATCGACCATCCTAAACCTTAGGGATGCTTACCACAACACCACTCAAGCACACATAAGCTCACAATCGAGGCTCAAACGCATCATACACACACATACACATACATAAACGGGTCAAGCATACACACACATGAAAACCCGATTCCAGATGTGTTCCAACCCCAAAATCATTTGAAAACAAGTAAAAGAGGGGTCCTAGAACTCACACAAACGACCATGACGAGAAGAGCTTCGATTTGACTCGCTTCTCAACAATTTTGGCTACTCGAACCAACCCGAACCAACACTTTTCCTCTTTTCTCTTCTTTCTCTCTTCTCTTCTTGATGGCTGACTTTAGTGAGTGTGGGGAGAGGGTAAGGGTTGCCCTTGCCCTTAAATACTCCCACTCACCCGTCTTTCTTTCGTTGAAGAGTTTGGTCCCTCGACTGTGGACTTTATTTCTTTTTTTTTTCTTCCTTCGTCTTCCAAATAAATAAATAATCGGGTGTTACAAGTCCACCCCCCTTAAATAGGTTTCGTCCCCGAAACCTGTTATTCTTCGAACAAACATGGATAATGCTGTCTCATTTCTTCCTCAGTCTCCCACGTTGACTCGGATCCCTTCCTGTGCTTCCACTGTACACGCACTAGGGGAACCACGTTATTTCTCAGCCTTTTCTCTTTTCGATCGATGATTGCCACTGGTTGCTCCACATAATTGAGCCGTTCGTCTACTTCAGTATGCTCCACATGGAATGTCGGGTGAATTCCACTTAACTCGTCCGGTAACTCTAATCTATAGGCCACCTCTCCTACTCGAGCGATGATTCGGAAAGGGCCTATATACCTTGAGCTCAACTTGCCCCGCTTCCTGAATCGGATAATACCCTTCCAAGGTGAGACCTTTAACATAACCCGGTCACCCACCTGGAACTCAATCGGTCTGCGTCGTTTATCAGCATACGACTTCTGTCTGTCTTTGGCCGCCTTCATGAAGGCTTTAATCTTCTCAAGCTTCTCAGTCGTAGCCTCAATTACCTCGACGCTCCCCAATTTATTCTGACCAATATCACCCCAACAAACGGGTGTTCTGCATCTCCTACCGTATAGCATCTCATATGGTGGCATACCAATACTGGCATGATAGTTGTTGTTGTATGAGAATTCGGCTAACGGTAGGTGGTCATCCCAACTTCCCCCAAAATCAATCACACATGCCCGAAGCATGTCTTCCAGTGTCTGAATGGTCCTCTCTGACTGACCATCAGTTTGGGGATGATAGGCCGGGCTAATATGTAACCTCCTCACCATGGCGTCGTGGAATTTCTTCCAGAATTTGGATGTAAACTGGGTGTCACGATCAGACACAATAGACACCAGCACACCATGACGAGTTACAATTTCCCTGATGAATAGATCGGCCAACCTCTCAGATGAATATGTCTCGCGGATCGGTAGGAAGTGAGCACTCTTCGTCAAACGGTCAACTATCACCCATATGGCATCGTACCCTTTCGGGGTACGCAGCAGCTTCGTAATGAAATCCATGGTGATGTTTTCCCACTTCCATTCCGGTATATCCAAAGGTTGGATCTTCCCATACGGCTTTTGATGCTCGGCCTTCACCTGTAAGCAAGTAAGGCACTTACTCACATACTCCACCACATCGCGCTTCATACCCGGCCACCAATAATCCTTCTTCATATCTTGGTACATTTTCGTGGCACCTGGGTGAATGGAGTATCGAGTCTTGTGAGCTTCATCCATGATCTTCACCCGTAGATCCCCAAAACGAGGAATCCACACACGACCGAATCGGGTTCTAACACCGAGTGTGTTTTCACCCAACTCCGCGACCAGACCTCTCATTCTTTCAGAGTTAAGATGATCTTCTTTCAATGCCTCATCTTGAAACTCTTTAACTTGCTTCATTACATCGGAGGTCGTGATCAACTGATAAGCTTTCACCCGAATCGGCTCGGGTCTCTCTTTTCGGCTAAGGGCACCCGCCACCACGTTGGCTTTGCCCGGATGGTAGTGGATCTCGCAATCATAGTCTTTTATGAGCTCCAACCACCTTCTCTGCCTCATGTTCAGGTCCTTCTGCTCAAAGAAGTACTTCAAGCTTTTGTGGTCCGTGAATATGGTGCACTTCGTCCCGTAGAGGTAGTGCCTCCAAATCTTTAACGCAAAGACCACGGATGCCAGCTCCAAGTCATGAGTAGGATAATTGACCTCATGAACCTTCAACTGTTGGGATGCATAGGCTATAACCTTTCCTCTCTCCATTAACACACACCCCAACCCTGAGTAGGAAGCATCTGAATAAACCACCAGATCTTCGCTTCCATCGGGTAATGACAGAACAGGAGCTTGAGTAAACCTCACCTTCAATTCTTCGAACGCCTTCTCTTGAGCTTGACCCCACACAAACTTCACATCCTTCCGGGTCAACTGAGTTAGTGGAGAAACGATCTTAGAGAAGTCTTGAATAAATCTTCTATAGTAGCCCGCCAAACCAAAGAAACTACGAATCTCGGATGACGTCTTTGGTGACTTCCATTGCATAACCGCCTCCACTTTCGCCGGGTCCACCATAATCCCGTCGGGATTCACCACATGACCCAAGAACTGAACTTTGTGCAACCAGAACGCGCACTTGGAGAATTTAGCATACAACTTCTCCCTCCTCAGCGTCTCCAGAACCTCCCGAATGTGATGCTCAATCTCGCTCCTTGAATAAATCAGGATATCATCAATAAACACAATCACTGATTTATCCAGCATCGGTCGACACACACGGTTTATCAAATCCATAAAAGCAGCTGGCGCGTTGGTCAAACCAAAGGACATGACAAGGAACTCGTAATGACCATATCGCGTGCGGAAAGCTGTTTTAGGGATATCTTGCTCCTTCACCCTTAACTGATGGTAGCCCGATCGAAGATCTATCCTTGAGAACCAACTGGCACCTTGCAGCTGATCAAACAAAATATCGATTCTCGGTAAGGGGTATCTGTTCTTTATCGTCAACTTGTTCAGCTCACAGTAGTCAATACACATCCTCATACTACCGTCTTTCTTCTTCACAAACAGGACCGGAGCACCCCAAGGAGAGATACTCGGTCTAATGAACCCCTTATCAGGCAACTCTTGCAACTGCTCCATCAACTCTTTCATCTCTGTCGGAGCCAGCCGATACGGTGCTTTGGCAACAGGTTGGGCACCCGGTATCAAGTCAATCTGAAACTCAATCTCACGGTCAGGTGGCACTCCTGGTAAGTCTTCTGGAAATACGTCGGGAAAGTCACACACAACCGGTACATCGGCTAGTTGTGGTGTTGGCGTATCCACATCCTTTACATAGGCCAAGTAGGCACTACATCCACGCCTCATACACTTTCCTGCCACCGCCATCGAAATCACTTTCGGAATCGTCATGACCCGATCACCATAAACCGTCACCGAACTCCCGTCAGGCGCTGTCAACCGAATCATCTTCTTGCGACACACAATGTTCGCCTCGGATTCCGCCAGCCAATCCATCCCAAGAACCAAATCGAAACCTCCCAAGGTCATTTCAAACGGTCTAACAGGAAACTTATGACCATCAAGTTCCACATCACAGCCCTCTATCATCTCAAAAATCCGGGTAGACTTACCTATGGCAGTTTCTACATCAAAGGGCGCTTCAACACGTCTACTACTAATAGGCAGCTTAGCACAGAAAGCAGCAAAAATAAAACTTTTACTAGCACCAGAATCAAATAACACAGAAGCTAAAGTTTGGTTCACCAGAAACGTACCGGACACGACATCAGGGTCCGTCCTAGCTTCCTCCTGTGTCATAGTGAATGCCTTGGCGCTCGCCCTTGGTCCTTCACTTCCCGTCTTCTTCACCCTAGAACCCTCAACCCTCTGCTTCTTACAGTCTTTGCTCATATGTCCACTTTCCCCAAAGTTAAAACATTTGCCCGCAAGGAAATCCCTTGCCATATGCCCTACCTTCCCATACTTGAAGCACACATTCAAACCCAGCCTACATTCTCCCGCATGCTCCTTTCCACACTTGCCACACCTCCTCGATCCCGCTCCCGGTGTGGCCACGCGGCGGTCATCCACCCGTGCCTTTTTGTTACCCGTCCAGGCATCACCCCGACCAAACCTTTTCCCGTTCTAGTTCCGATCACCACCACCCTTCTTATTCGCTTCTGTCACCACCACCTCCCGCTCATCATATAGCCTCCCGGCCAAATCGACTGCCGACCTAAACGTGCTTGGCCGGGCGGCGATCATATGCCTACGAACATCCACCGGTAAGCCCTGAATGTACCTCTTGATCTTCCGAGACAGAGGTGTCACCTGATCCGGCACCAACCGTGCCAATTCATTGAATTTTGTAGTGTACTGCTGGTGTGTCATGGTTCCCGCCTCCAGCTGCAGGAACTCCCTCTCTATCTTATCCATCTCCCTGTGAGGACAGAACTCCTCAATCACCATCTTCCTTAGTTCGGGCCATCTCATTCTCCCGATTGCCCGGTTACCCACAGCTTGGACAATGTTGTCCCACCAGCATAGAGCCGAGTCCACGAATGAATGAGTGGCAAACTTCACCTTCTGTTCTTCCCGGCACTCGCTAATGTCGAGAACAACCTCCATTTCCCTCACCCAACTGTGAGCAGCTGCAGCAGTGCCGTGTCCATCGAAAGTAGGGGGCTTGCATCTCATAAACGCCCCATAGTTACAGCCTCGTGCCACCTCTTGCACAGGCTCATCTTCCTCTTCCTCATCTTCATTATCAGAGAAAATCATTTCAGGCTCTGGTTGCTCTCGTCCCCCCGAAGACCTGTTTCTCTTCTTTCTTTCTCCTTCTTTCACAGCCTTGATGACTTCGGTCACCACAGACGGTAAGATTGTCTGCATGACCTGGTGTACTTCTTCAACAACAGCCTCCTTTACCGAGGCCCTCAAGTTTGCACTCTCATCCCCAGCCTCCGGATGAGGGGTCTCATGTTCTTCAGGAACCACCTTTTCAACTCTTGGCCTTCCTCTTTTGGGTCGCGGCTCAACATCAGGCCCGCCACGGCCTCCACCCCTAGAAGCTTTAGAAGATCTACTTCCAGCCATTCTCTAAACCACACTGAAAGATTCAAACACTAACACGATCATTCAAGGAACAGCTCAGTTTATGTAAAGTATAGTAAGTCCCTAATTATAGTGGCCAGTTGTGATTAGCCACTTACTTTACTCTTCATACCCCGAGCATTACCTATCCTGACTACATCAGTATCTAAATCTACATACAACACGTAAACCACATAACATGCGCACATAATACCAATTATCATTAAGAAAATACCTGATGGCACGCAGCTACTCAGTTTGGCATCCCATTCCCATTCCGTCCCATTCTCAGTTTAAGTTAAGGTTTATTTGAGCTTGTTCTTTTTTATGGTCTTTCCACTCAAGCTTTACATATTTCCTCATGAGCTTGTTCTACTCTTTATAGTCTATACACATACGCATACTCCTATCTTTCTTCCTACATATAGCACATGAGCAACCCCAGGGTTAGATGATCCACCTACTAAAGACTTTATCTAGAAGATCATGCAGTTAAGTCATCAATCTTTTCATTTAACTCTACACCTCTACAGTTGTCACACCCCGACCGACGGCGGAATCATCGAGGCGGACGAATGTGAAACGATTGTTCATAGCACATGGAACTAAATAAGTCATGATAATATTAAATATCATTTTTCATTAAACATTACAAGACAAATATGTAAGGCCCCGTTCCCGGGACGCTTACAGTTGGATCCTCATCGCACTTAAAACATATAATTACATTTGCCTTAAGAAAATATTGCAGCGGAAACATTCAAAAGGACATCTCATTTCATTATAAAAACTTTTGCCAAATAATACAGCGTCAATCGGTTACAAAATACATTGTTGCATTACATCACAAAAGCATTAAATGAATGGATGCCATCCCAAAAGAGCTGAGTAACCACCTCGTGCCATCCTCAGCAATCATTACCTGCCAACTGGAAACACATAAAAGTCAGCGTTGCTGAGTGAGTTCTAGTTTTATAATAAAACATACTTTACTTTCATTTAAAACCATTCGTTACTTTTGCATTATCACGCATCATACGTACACATAGATAATATCTTTATTATCTTCTTCATTTATCCATTCATTCATTCATTATATCTTTACTTGCGCATCGGATATCTTCCGTACCAATACCATATGCTACACCCCGAACTATTTAGCTATTGGGCCGAAGTCAATAAATGAATAACTGAGCGTATGCCGCAGTACTAGAGGTAAGCGGTAGAGGTTCTATATAAATGGTCGATCACAGAGAAGGACCCCGATATCCAATACTTGCAAGACTTTCATTACTTTCCTCGTTCAATAATGCATGCATTCATCATGTTCCACTTTTCAATATCTTCCACTTTACGTTACATAATACTTCATTTATTTCATTATCATAACACATAAAGCCACAGGAAAGGTAAACATACATCACAATAAGGAACATTAACATGCACAGTCATCACGTCATACAGGGTAACATCATACATACATAACATGCATCATGCATAAACATAAACATCATCATCATTATGCCCTACACGTTCTCTAAGGCCTCAATCGTCACCTTACATGAACTTACGGGAACCTTTACGTCAAAACTTACATTTGTACTTTCTCCCGAAAGTCAGAAGTTAAACTACACTTCTCCTCAAGTGCAACAACCCTATTTGGGCGTATGGACACTCTTCAGTCGCATGGCCTCCATGCGACTGGCCCTTCACTCGGGTGACTGGCCCTTCATTCGGGTGACTGGCCCTTCATTCGGGTGACTGGACCTTCATTCGGGTGACTGGACCTTCATTCGGGTGACTGGACCTTCATTCGGGTGACTGGACCTTCATTCGGGTGACTAGACCTTCATTCGGGTGACTGGACCTTCATTCGGGTGACTGGACCTTCATTCGGGTGACTGGACCTTCATTCGGGTGACTGGACCTTCATTCGGGTGACTGGACCTTCATTCGGGTGACTGGACCTTCATTCGGGTGACTGGACCTTCATTCGGGTGACTGGACCTTCATTCGGGTGACTGGACCTTCATTCTCCCTCCAGTTGGCCGAATGGCCTTCATTCTCCCTCCACTCGGCCGAATGGCCTTCATTCTCCCTGCAGTCGGCCGAATGGCCTTCATTCTCCCTCCAGTCGGCTGAATGGCCTTCATTCTCCCTCCAGTCAGCCGAATGGCCTTCATTCTCCCTCCAGTCGGCCGAATGGCCTTCATTCTCCCTCCAGTCGGTCGCCTAGCCCTAGCTGATGCAGAATGCAGTTCATCCCGACTGCAGCCGAGGGTTTTCGGCCTCCAAACTCATCTAAACCCATTTTAAGCCCAAATCGACCATCCTAAACCTTAGGGATGCTTACCACAACACCATTCAAGCACACACAAGCTCACAATCGAGGCTCAAACGCATCATACACACACATACACATACATAAATGGGTCAAGTATACACACACACGAAAACCCGATTTTAGATGTGTTCCAGCCCTAAAATCGTTTGAAAATAAGTAAAAGAGGGGTCCTAGAACTCACACAAACGACCACGACGAGAAGAGCTTCGATTTGACTCGCTTCTCAACGATTTTGGCTACTCGAACCAACCCGAACCAACACTTTTCCTCTTTTCTCTTCTTTCTCTCTTCTCTTCTTGATGGCTGACTTTAGTGAGTGTGGGGAGAGGGTAAGGGTTGCCCTCTCCCTTAAATACTCTCACTCACCCGTCTTTCTTTCGTTGGCGAGTTTGGTCCCTCGACTTTGGACTTTATTTTTTTTTTCTTCCTTCGTCTTCCAAATAAATAAATAACCGGGTGTTACAAAATAGGTCATTACATAACAAACAAGATACAACCAATAACATAAGACTTTCAATTAACTAAGTCCAAATCCTATATGAGCATGAAGGGATCTTCAAATAGTAAACCTGAAACATGTTAAAAATAAAGGATCAACTTTGAAAGTTGGTGAGATTTCCATAGTTTTCAATACATAAGTATATAAAAGATGGCAATTCATGTTATAAGTTAGAGAGCAAAGTAACTAGGGATATAAGACAGAATGCACGATCAAACCTTGACAGTGTTACAAGTCTCAACGTTTACAAGTTTATACGATTAGCTAAGTGTACTTGGATCAACCAAGCAGGCTTGTCAGGCCCATAGATCTATGATGTCGCCAGGCTAGCAATAGTTAATGATTGTACATATAATCGACATTACATGGTAATTACTAATATCAACTAAACACAACATACAAGTGAATTGGCATAAGTTTACAAGAATCAAACGTTCTACAAGTGCAACGATTATAAGATAACATGTTTCACCCCAAAGTGTGAAAATATGAAAAAGGGGTATAGAAATACTCACCTGGAAAACTCACGTGCTATAAGTTGCACTTAAGATAACGATGAGAATATAAGATGGTTCCAACGATTCCTTTAAGATTCAACCTAAGATTTGGTGTCTTAGGGTTAGGATAATATATGATTTAAGAGTAAAATGAATTAGGGTTTCATTTGGAAATTTGGGGGTTTTAATAATTAATTCGAATAAAATAAATAAAAAATATAGAATAAAATAAGAATGATGGTGAAAGGTTCAATAATTAATTTTTAAGAATTTAAATAAAAGTTTAAAGAAATAAATTTATTAACTAGTGATGATATAACATGGTTAAAAACAATTAATTAATTATTTAAATAACTATTTGAATAACTAATTATTTAACATGTAGATTTATAATGATTTGAAATAATCCAAATTTGAATCATAATTGGTTTATAATATTTAAATCACATAAATGTCTTAATACTATTTTTTATAACCTTTGTTATGCTTTAAAAGTTATTACATTCAAAATTATAAGTTTTAAAATCTTCAAAAATTATATTAATAATACCCGAATTGTTTTAGTTAACAACGTAGTTTTTACTTTGATTTATTAACATGTTAGTATAATTTTTGAAGTTTAAAATATATAAAATTGGCTTTAAAAAAATAAATGTTGGAGGCCGGGTTCGAACCCGTGACCTCTTGCATACAAAGGTGATATGGTAACCGGTGGGCTAGAGCCCAGATTTGATTAAAATTCTAAAATAATTTTATAAATTCATCAATTAAAGAAAACCCCCAAATCTCAAGAACCCTAATTCGATTTGGATCAAATGGAACCCTATTTCCATTCTGTTAATCGACAACACATTAGGGCTTTTAATCATCATCCAAAACCGAATGTTTGGAAGTGTTTAATTACCTAAATTACAGTGTCGTTCGATGATATCAAGAACATGTGAGGTCGCGATTAGGTTGAAGTCGATTCAGGATACAATCGTTGTTGATGATCAAATTAACTTTGTATATGGATTCTAAAGACGATAATAAGTGAAAGCCCTCTGTTAATTGCGATTAATATAACTTCGGGCATGGATCACAATTAGGTTGCAGGTCGCGAATGAAGTAGTACTCGTTCATGGCGTATGTGTGTGTTTTGTATGAAATTGGAGTCGCGGACGGTTCAAAGGAGTTGAGTTGCAGGTTTCAACATGGTTATATTAGCCCATTTAAGACTGTTTCATAACGATCGAGTTCAAGTTTTAAAGAAATGTTTCGGTTTTAAGAACACAGCCTTAATCAACCAATTTAATTCAATTAACAGCGACTTTATGTTCGAAACTGGTGTGCAATGGTTTAGAAACGATTTAATTGCAAGTTAATCAGGCGTTTCGGTTGGTTTGGTGGTCGCCGGAGATGGTGGCCGGCGACAAGAAGGGGTCGACGGGGATGGGGATTTGGGTGGTTTGGGTTATTAAATAAAGTTACATATTTGGTCCCTGTGATTTTAAAGTTTAACATTTTATGTGAAAAACTTAAAATTTAAGTTTTATAAATGACGCTTTTCACCCTAAACTTAATTTAAATGATAATTCCATTTATTTTATAAAATATTTATCAACCTTAATAATTTTTAATAAGACTTCTCCATTTAGTTATTTATTGTCGAATGATAAATAAAACTTTATAATTTTATAAAGAAATAAATTATTCATAAATTAATAACTTATTATAAGTTTTTAGATGATTTAACAAATGAAAATTTGAAATAAGAAAATAAATTCACAATATTGTTTAAACTATACTTATAAAGCATTTGATTCATCAAAATAAATAGAATAATTTTAAATAATGAATTTTCCTTCGTGTGGAAGTTTAAAATGGATTCGGGTTTGGGTTTATAATTTGAAAAATGGCGGATGTTACAACAGCCGACCCCTTAATTAATGATTCGGTGGGATCCTCCAGAACACCAGCTTGTCCACATTAGAAAAATTAAATATACGTGTCTTATGAGTTACAGCAAGTCAAAAGAGGTGGAGGAAACGAATTGGGTACATGAACCAAGCGCTCCATAGCTTTTCGTGTATCAAAAGATTCATTAACCAAAGGAGAAATAAAGCACTTGTGCGACTTCTCAAAAATAGCCTTGTCACCCACCACCAACTCAACGTCAATTGGCCTCAGTTTCCTTTAGTTAGGTTCCACCAACAACTTGAGATAACTAAATTGCTCTACAACATACAAATGGATATAATAAAAGGTAAAAAAAGGACGATAGAGAATACAAGAAAACTTGAACAAAAAAAATCAACGTACCTCCATCTTCATGACGATAGGACGGCCTGAATGGATCCTTTTGACCATAATAGAGTCATTTCCCGAGCAACCAATGCATGCTTAGTAAAACTCTGGATATATGTAGGATGTCGCGCAAGCCAACAATAGGTAGTATTCGAAATCATATCGAGCAGGGGAATTTCATCAACAACATTTTCGCCTTTCCATCTAAAAACCTTATCCCCTAGAATAATACCCGTATCAATGAAGTAATATTCTTGATTTCGGTTATTATTCTTAAAATCAAAGGCACATTCCTAATCAGATTACAAGAAAAATCTTGCTTATCAAAGGAGTACCAATTTCCCTTTTTACAAGTTTGGAAAAGAGCCCTAAGAGGACCAAGTGAAAGCTACCTCTGTAGACTCCTCATAACAAACTCTAAATGAGAAACCTTCACCAATCTCTGAGAGATATGAAGTTGGTAAGAATCTAAAGCTCAAAGACATAATCAAGTAATAGGAAGACAAAAATGACAAAATCAGAATTAATTTGCATAAAGGGTAATTTTCCCTTTAGGAGGGGGAAATGCCCTTTGAGCAGAAGAAGGTAACATAAGATGCCACTGAGGAAGAATGTCAACGTTAGAGATAAGTTCATCAAAATTAGGATCTTTCCACTTCGCATCAATCTCTGAAAGCAATGGTTTCTTATGAGATTAATTCCATTTGAAAAAACTATATATTTTGCTAAACATTCAAATCTATTAGACTATTAACAAACTTATTAATATTTTAATTATCTCCAAGCTATTAAACATTACAGCCCATAAAACTTTAATTATTTTAACCCATTACATATTAGTAAAAATTTAAACTCGTTTTATTTGGTTGACCCAATAATGTTTTTAAGCCTATTTTATAGACTTTTTATATATGAGTTATTGTCTTTATATAACAGGGGAGTGTTTTTTCTATTCGCTTTGAATCCAATTTTTTAAAAAATTTCTAGCGACGGCCCTAGCAATGCCTTAACATCGTGTTAAGTGTGGTAGTTATTTCTAGACAACAATTGGATCAAAGGGAAAGGTCGATTGAAAGCCATGACAGATTGAAAATCATAATATACATTATCTTCGCATATATATGTTTCCATGGTGAGATTGATTTTATTTTAACGAACTCTTTACTCAATTTTGCTATATAAATTATCACTCGTATGGGCCCGATTAAAATAACACTCATTCTTCAAAACATGGTCGTACATTTGTCATTGAATGAAGAATATCACTCCACTTAACGTATATTCAAATAGTTAAATTGTAAAATCCTCAAAATCGAATATTTAATATGTTAATGTTATTATTATCTTTCAGTTATAAGTAGGATTATGCCCGCGCGTTGCGGCGACGGCATTGTGTCAAAAAAGGTTTGACGTCAAAACGTTAATAAAAATAATAATGTCGATTCTTCATGTGTTACCACTAGCTTTATACATCGTGTCGTAAACATGACTTCGTTCCCGCGTGTTGTCGTGTAAATATGACTTGGTATAAATTAAAGAAAAAATAATATGTATTGTCGTGAATTTCGTTAATTAAATTCAAAACTTCATACAGAAAACGAAAGCATTTGGTAAATCAACATTTAAACATCGAAAAAAATTTAAATCTTAAAAATCCAACACCAAAACAAATTTTTAACTTTGATAAAATTTAATATTTAAAATAGAAACTATTAAAAAACTACACTAAAATTGCAAATTTATTAAAGAAATCAGTAACAAAGAAAATAAAATAATTCATAGAAACAAATATTAAAAAAAGAAAAGAAAAAGGGCAACACAGTCAATAAAAAGAAAAAAAAGAACCTCACGGGATTTGAACCCGGGTTGAAGAAAAAGTCTTAACCACAAAACAGTCAATTGATATGTCAGATATTCGTTCACTTAATATATATCTAAAACCAAAGTCGTGTGGCATAATTTCATTGGCCACCGACCTTGCTTTTTAAGTGTACAGTAACATAGATAGTCATTGATTTCGACTTAATTAATTCCAAAGCAAAGATCCGGACTTTATGCAAGATCGACTACCTTTAGAAGATCATGATCATAACTCATAAAATTCTTTTAAATATTCTGGCCACTACATAGGTATTGTAATTCAGACTAGATATTAAATACATGTTAATTAAAAGAAGATTTAAAACTTAAGCATCATACAAGTAGCGTCACACAATTCATAGGTCCAAACAAACATTTAAAGAGGTTAAGCTCATTTGAAGATATGCTCCTATGCAAAATTGGATCACCAAGTGTTGTTACGATCGCCATGGATCCAACAATTTTATCTCATTCAAGAGGCATAACTTGCGGCTCAAGTTTCAGTATAGTCGCATTATCAAGTGATCTTATGATCCTATCACCGAATATACAATCTTATAAGAACATTTGTCAAACAATATTATCGTGATCATGTTAACTGCAAAACGATTAATAAGATGATACAATCATATAATCATGCAATCCTACATTCAGTTCAAATGGTGTAACCTTGGAAGAGACTCCTAAAGTTTATTTTTGTAAACTTGTTTAAAGAATAAGAGGCATTTGGTTATTATATATACGTTACTAAGTTAGATACATGTATGTGACACATGTCGAAATAAAAATGTTATATAATAGATTATATATATGTATAATCTAATATATGTTATATAACATATCAATGAAATTATTATATGTAATAAACATATAATATGTAATAAACATGTCTCTAACTTAGTAACATATGTAATAAACATGAAATTATATGTAATAAACATATAATAGTATAGAAAAAAGATAATTATTATTTATAAATATCCATAAATCTCTTTATATACCTTTAAAGTATTTTAAATTTAACAATGATTAGCTAGAAAATAAATTGTATTTTAAAAAAATTAACTCTCATATTTATTTTAGAAAAAAAATCTACTTAATTTATTGAGTCTCATTAATTAAGGAAACTCTTTTTGAAACAAAATTTGAGAGTTTTATTGTGGTGATAACATGTGATAATTTTAGATGCAATTTAGGTAGAGATGACATGAATAAACTAGAAAATAAACATGTTTCTTACAGTTATTTTGTTTAATAAGAGAAGATATAAAAGAAGAGACTCCTAAAGTTTATTTTTTAACTTGTTCAAATAATAAGAGACATTTGGTTATTATATATACGTTGTTTAAGTTTCTTTCCACATATTATCTATCTATATATCTATAGTAATATACAATTAGCTTTTTGTTCAGTTTGTATAATATGGGTTTTCCAAACTTTTAATTAAAGGAAACATATTAAGAAATATAGTTACACATAATTATTTTCTAGCACAAATTATGGAAAAACCTTTGAGCATTCACAATATGTTCCCCATAAATTTTAATAAAAATATAAAATTTTTTTCTTTTTAGCATTCACTTCTCATTCTTCATCTTCTATCTTTATCACTACATTAAAAAATATCTTATTTTTAATTCCGTACTATCTTTTTTATATTTATCATTAATTTTTTTATTTCTTTTATTTACAATCACTTTTAAAAATTATTAAAAGATTAATAAAGATACTCCATCTCCATCTCTATACTCTAAACTTTTATGAGAAACTATAATACTTTCTACATATGAGGTTACTATTTCTTACCCATATTTGTTTTTTTAATATTATTTTGAGTGACGATGAGTAGAAGAAACAGATAAAATATTAAAAAATAAAAATAAAAAGTACTATTTAATTAAACGGTAAATGTGAAATCTTGTTTTAAATAATAGGTATCTTAATCGCTTTATCCTATTCGTTTTCTTGTCGAGACGCACCCCTAACCCATCGGGAGAAAACGTACAACTAAAAAACCCTCTATCTCCACACTGAGCATTTTTTGCTCAGAGTAAGACTTCAATCCAAGATCTTTAATGTACATGTTTTGAATAAATCATCTTAACCATTTGGTCTAACTACCATTGGTAACTAATATCTATAAATTATAGTTTATCATACAATATACATCTCTATACTAATAAATAAAAACAAATCCGAACACTTGTTACCATCTAGGTCATCTAATAATTGGTTTTCTCGTTTCTCTCTCCTCTTAATTATGAATCATAGCTATTTATTAGTTAATAACTATCCATAATTAAAATTTCAAATATGTTAACTTCAAATTTTCAAATGTGTAATATATATGTTTATTCATTCCGTATAATACACAATATTTAAGACAAAACTTTTTATATTATAAACCATGTAATAGTAAATTTAGCTAGCTCGTGTATTATACGTGATTGTAACCTAGTATACACTATATTAAAAATGAAAGCTTGATGAATAGTGCATTATTCCTTTAAATATTTCCGTAACTTTATTTTTAGTAAATTATACAATTTGTAATTAGCTTTTAATATATATAAGTTTTTTACTTAAAACCTTTAAATATATTAAATTATTAAATTTTAAATATATTATTCTTACGTGATTATTTTTTATTTACATCTTGATATAACTTTGATCAAAACCAAATCAAGTCCTATAAAATATACTTTTATAATTTTTATTATAAATACAATTTGGTTTTTAGACCTTTTGATATGAGTTTTATTTCAAATTCCAGTCCTCAACGCTCACCATGTTTAAAAAAACACTCACCGTTAAAAACATAACTTTTTTGTTACCAATAAAGATATTGTCTAACTTTTACCAATAGTTTTATACATATATTGAATTTTTCCCACACTGCCTGAAGGAAGTTTGTCTAATTTCTTATGAATACTTCTTAACACCTACCCTTAAAATATAATAAATTTCAATTAATTACTTTTTTTAAATATTCATTTAATAAAATTGAAATATATTTTCTTACACACTTTCATTTGCAAAAGAAAGAATCAAATGCAGTAAAGTCAAGGATCTTGTGTGATGAACAAGAGCCACTAGTTTTAAAGGTGGGTAATGATAGTGACTTACAATCCATTGTTAACCATCAGTTTCATAATCCTCCTGGACCACTATTCTTTCTTGACCACATATACTATTTTCTAAATTTACCCCTATACTATCCCCACTTTCCTCTCCACACCCCTTGCAATTAGAAAAGTCATTATCAATCCAACAGCTTATAAATCAGTTTGTCATTATCCATAGTTTTATGTTTATACTAAGTTCCTTTTTTATAACAAGTTATTTAAAATATATTTTAACAATTAATATAGATAACTATTAATAAAAATAAAACAAAAGAAACTGAACCTGACTCGGCCCTGCCTGCCCTAGTCCGACCACACCCCTCCTCATGAGCGTGGCGCTCCAACGCCCGCTCATCTGTTGGATCAACCACATCGCCTTGACGGCCCGCCTGTCCTCCACTTTTGAGACACTCTTAGTGTACTAGATTTGTGTGAAAGATTTGGTGATGAACTGCTTTGCATGTGGATAACTTAAGTAATGAATTAAAATATGTGTATATCACTACACAGACAAGTCAATTGAGTTGAGTTGGATAGGATTCATAAATATTATTGTTTGCTTTTTTTATTTACCTGCGAATCTATTTATGTGAATGACTAGATTCTAAGTTCTAAATCACATAACCACTTAGACATTATGAAATGACTTGTTATAAACAATTATAATGTCCCTTTATGCTTTTAGTGCCTCAAGATTGAAACGTTTCATTTCCAACGTGTGAATTTCAGAGAGCGTTTCAAGTTGTACAGTAGTCACTCGCTAGTATATGTTAATTCGTGATACAAAGTGCCGGCCATACAATTTAATCTTAGATTCTAGTTCTTTAATTAATCTTTGTTCCATTTCCAATTAATCTCTCATGTTATACCATAACTTCATAAATTTATTCCTGATTGAATACATTATTTTTGGGTTAGCCTGCTTATTGTATTTACTAGTGAATGCAACTATACAAACAAATAACCCATAAATAGTGCATTAACATTAACAAGCTAATAATTTTAATCCACAAATAATGCATTAACAAGCCATAAAGCACCCAGTGCACAAATAGTGAATACTATACAGCATATATAAAACGCACAAATAGTGCCTTAACAAGCTAATACATATACCCACCATATCTTAAATAAACTCATGACCTCATTGAATATTTGATGGTTCCATTTGAACCAATATTATCCATGCATCACTATAAGAGTTCATACTCATAAACACAAAAATAGGATACATTGCTTTTTGTTTTCCATTTAACTTTAATCTAACCGGATTGTTTTGAAATAGTTTCAACATTCTTGTAGCAGCCATCAACCATGAGATATTCTATAGCATATGGAAGTATAAACTAAAATCATATCACAATATGTTATAAGCTTATTGGATTTTAATAATCTCAACTTTTATTTATTGTTCGGGATTAATCTTAACTCAGTAAATGTTTACACACTCTCAACTTTAAGTTTATTTTCCTCCAACAATCCCTTACTAACTGAAAGTTAACCCAGTTAGTTCTTTAAAACCGTGGACTACTTACGTGATCAAAACTGAAAACACTAAGCAAAAAATTGAAATCTATAATCGAATCCATCAATCTGGAACTTTTGTACCTTGAAATATGTTAATCTTCACCTACTGATCTGAACCACTTGACTTGTTAGAGGCAGATATCTGAGACGATGGATGCTAGACACCGTAAAACGGACCTGATGGAGTCTGGGCGACGGTAGAGTTGAAAAATGGCTCAAAGTTAGCCCTGTTTTTGTAAAAAAACTATTGGGGATTAACTCTTAGTTACTAAGGGATAGTTGAAGAAAAATAAGCTTAAGGTTGCGAGTGCTATAAACATTTCTGAGTTGTGATTAATTCTGACCAATAAATAAAACTTGGGGTTTTTAAATCCAATAAATCTATACTATATTCATTATTCAATGTAATTATACACTGGTGAATGCATATATTGACTAGTGAATAATTGAAGCTTTTAATGATCTATAGATAGTATATATTAATCGATGAATATCAAATCTGCGAAGTGTTTTATAAGTCACTACTAAATACACTAACTTATCTTTATAACCCACTAAAAGTATATTTATGCGTGAATACATGTGCTCACCGGTAATGACTCGTGTATACATTACTAAATTCTACCCACCATTAAATATGTAGAAGTTAAGTGTTGGAAGTTTTAATATAGTCGTCTGAAACATGTAAAATTACTTTTAATTATTTTCAGTTTAATGTAATCATAGTGGTACTTTAAAATATTAATCAGATAAGTGTAAAAATAACAAAAAACGAGTAAATAACTTTCATACTAGAAGGGGTTCTACACTGAATTGCACCCATTGTAATTTAACGGGTCACACAATTGAAAGATGTTATGAGCTCAATGGATAGCCTAAAAACTATAAAAAGAAATCAAATACCTCTAATGAGCTCAAAAACTATAATGCTGTGATTAACAATAAAGCCATCCCTAATGATTTTCCCTTCACTTCTGATTAGATCTCTAAACTTATGTCTCTAGTTAGTGAGGGATCTTCATTCTCTATCAGAATAATGCTAATATAACATCAATCTAAATGAAAGTTGCTAAGATTACTACTTAAACATCTTGTGTTCCACCGGCTAAAGTGAGTTCAATCTCACTCAAGGCTGGATTATAGACTCAGGTGCTAATCAACACATGACTATATTTAAATCAAACATGTTCAACCTTGTTAATGTGTCTGATGAAGGAATGTTTGTTGGGCATCCTAGTGGAACTAAAACAAATAACAAAGATTGGTAATCTAAAACTTACAAGTGACATAACCTTAATTGATGTCTTGGTTGTGCCTGAGTATAGACAAACTGTCAAAAGTTAACAAACTTAATGCTGGTTTGATGAACACTCCTGTAGTTTTTTAGGATTCACATCAAAATAAATGTCTGATGAGTGGTAAACAAATAGATGGGTTATACTTTTATAAGGATATATCTATAGGTAACCTTTTTGGTATTTATAATATTTTTGCATGTTTAGATTCCCTTCATATCAGGTTTTAAATGTTTAATGATTAAACCTGTTAATAGTAATCTTCCTTGTGAAATATGCCATAGATCTAAACAAACCATGTCTTTCTTTCTAATCAGTTCTCATGTGTTAAAAGACCTTGGTTAATTGATTGATATAGATATATGGGGTTCTTTTAGAGTCACAACCAGAGATGGGTTCAAGTACTTTCTAACCATTGTTTATAATTATTCTAGGGTAGTCTAGGTATATCTGTTAAAATCAAAGGATGAAGTGTTGGTTCGTATTGAAAGTTTTGTTAACCTGATTAAAAATCAGTTTTCAAAAATATAAAGTGCTTCAAGTCTAATAATAGAACTGAATTTTCCAATCACTCAATCGAAAAAAAATTTAAAAATGGACTTATGCATTAAACATCATGTGTCTACACTCCCCAACAAAATGGATTAGTAAAAAAAAACACAGATACTCATTGAATGTGGCTAGATCACTTATGTTCTAATGGGGAATTCTTTTATGTATGTGGTCTAAATATGTATTAACTATCACCTATTTGATTATTAGAACACTTTCTTTTGTGGTTTTTGGTCTATCTCTTTATGAGTTTATTTACAAATGCAAGCCTTATCTTTCTCATCTTAGAATGTTTGGTTATTTATGTTTTGCTACTGCTTTAAATCTTGAAAATAAGTTTGATTCTTGGGCTATGAAATGTGTCTTTATTGGATATCCAAACATTTAAAAAGGTTACAAACTTTGGAATTTAGATAAAAAAGAGTTTTTATTTTCAAGGGATGTAAAATTTTATAAAAATATATTTCCTTTGAAAGCTTATTCTGATAATTCAAATCAAAGTAGCAGTAGTAGTAGTAATGTAGATAGTGACTTTCTTTGATGCTTTTTTTGCCCAATGATAATGAGAAGACTAATAAAGGTAATAGTCATGAGGACAATAGGAGTGTCTCAGATTCCTAAATCCTCATCTGATTCTCCTGTTGGTGATGATGATTCCTCAGATCATTAGCATAGCAGTCAACATGCTACTGATTCTTAGCATATTTATTAGTCTTGTAGTTCCTCTAACATTGAATCTGAGTCTCATTTATTTACTCAGTCGTTTGTAAAGTCTAATGAGTTCTCGTATGAGATTGAGACAATACTTGTCCAGGAATTGTTAAAGCTGAGTCTAAGTGTAAGGATTCCTTAAGTCTGATGCAACCCAAAACATTCAAAGTGTCTCTGCAACATGCATCAAGTACTGAAGTGAAGAATGCTTCGGAAGTTTTACACAATGCATTAGAAAATACTCTAAGTGTAAAATCTCCGAAGCCAAGACCAATATCTTCCGAAGCCAAACATGAAGTCTTCCGAAGCCTCAGAGACAAAGTCTTCCGAAGCTTCAACCTATGAAGACAGATTTCTTCCGAAGACTTTTAGTACACATGCTTTATCTGATGTACTGTTCCACAAAGCACCTTTTCCGCTGCATCTCTGTAAAGTCACCAACTTACATGAGTTGGTGAAAAGGTCCATGCTTTTGGTAACTGTACATTGAGGTCTTGAGTCTGTAACTTCTACTTTATGTAATTTATCCTTTTTGTAATGTATAAGGATGTGAGCTATGACATGTCATAGTCACAAGGCCAAAAGGCAGATATGCCTTTTGATCCTTCAATTGATTTTGTTAGTGTCTAGTCAATTGTATCCAGCTGGCTTTCAAAGTATAGCCAGCTGTAGGTTGTAGTATAAGTATTTCAAGTTCTTGTATCTTTTTTATGCTTTGTAACACTTGTAAAAGAACTTGAGAAAGCAATATACTGCCTCCTTGAAACCCAACTCTCTTGTTCTGTCTCATTACTTTACTTGTGTTCTTTGTATCACCTTGGTTAATCCAGTTCACTGTTTGATTAAAGTTTAGTTGCTCTCCTCATTATGTTGTTGTGTTGTAATTGTGTTCAAGCCCTTAAACGGTCCTGCAATTGGTATCAGAGCATTCCAGGCTCTTGATATAAGATCTCACCATCTTAAGATCCCTCACACACAAAAAACTAAACTTTCCAAATGGCTTCCATCTCAAAGACTGTATGGAGACTGGAACCATGAACAAATCCCCACTGATCACTCTTGATGATTTTGACACCTGGTGCATGAGAATGGAAGGGTTCATCAGGTCTCTTGATTCAAGAATGTGGGAATCTGTTGAGAATGGACCTTTCATACCCAGCACCCCCTCTGCTACTGGTGCTGGTATGATTCCAAAAGATGTGGCCAACTACTCAGATGAAGATAGAAAAAGAGTAGAGATTGATAGAAAGGCCATGACTGCTCTTCAGACTGCTCTCCCAAACCCTGTATACAGAGGTTTAAGAAGTGCAAGACAGCCAAACAGCTGTGGGATGCACTGAAGCTGATGTATGAAGGCTCCTCTGAAGCCAAGGAGAACAAGAAGGATCTTCTGAAGCAGCAGTTTGAAAACTTCACCTTCAAAGCAGGTGAAACCATGACTCAACAATACTTCAGGTATGTTGAGATTGTGGATACCCTAGTGGATGGAGGAGTTCCTCTTGAAAACAGGGACATTGTAAGGAAGTTCATGTCCTCACTTCCTAGGCAATGGACACACTACTGTGTGGTGATCAAGAGGACTGAGAACCTTAAAATTCTTACTCTGATAGAGTTGTATGGGATTCTCAGTGGATACCAGATGGAGATGAACATGCAAGGTTCATCTGGCAACTCCAACAATCAAATGGGTTCAGCCCTTCATGTGGTTGAAAGGGACTGCATAGAACCCCAACATCATCTCATATGCTACCCTGACAACTCACAAAAGGGTCCTTTCATCACCTTCCCGGAGACACCAAGGGAGAACTTTACTCAAGGAAGCCCATTCCAAGAGACAAGTTCTTCTCAAGCCTCTGTGTCTACTGATGAAAGCTGTAGGAATTATCTCTTCACTCTTGAAGACCTGGACTGTATCCATCCAGATGACCTGGAATACATGGAGATAGTTCAGCAGGTGGCTTCCTCACTCACAGAGCCAAGAAGTTCTACAAGAGAACAGGAAGAAGATTTCCAAGCAATGCTACCAGTGGAAAGTTTGGGCTGGATAAAAGGAAAGTTAAGTGTTACAACTGTAACCTTATGGGCCACTTTGCTAGGGAGTGTAAGGCACCTAAGGCAAATGGGGGCCAAACACAACCCAAACCAAACTACACTGACAAAGCCCCTCAGAATGAGAAGCCAAAGCAACATGCTGCTGTTGCTGTTGAAGAGGGAGGCTTTGACTGGAGCTTTCAGGTGGAAGATGCTTCTCCAAACCAAGCACTGATGGCTGACCATGATGAAGCCAAGGTATTGGCACATCTTTGTACTCCTGAATGCATTGCTAAAGTAAATAGATACAGGTCCTACAACTTAGAGATGAGATCTGATCTTGAGTCATTAAACATATTAAAATCTGATTTTAGAAAGTCTGAAAATGATTACAAGTTAAAGATAGAAGACTTGGAGAAAACCATTTCAGTACTAAAACATAAACATACAGATTTTAGAACTCAGATTCAAGATCTCATAACTAAGTTAACTGAGTGCCAGGCTGAGCTTGTGATTAGCAAAGCCAAGGCAGAGAAGAGTGTTCTTGAAGAAGAGACCTTCAAGAACATGATATCCTCATCCCTGCACAACAAAGTGTGCTATCAAAATAGACAGGGACTGGGATCAAATGAGATAGCTCCTCCACACACAATCTTGTCTGTAAGATCTCCTAGGTGTGGAACTTGTGAAGATGAGCTTCCTCTCATAGATCCTATAAGTGAGGATGATGAAGAAGTGATAGTGAAGAATTCCTCTGAGAAGAGTGAAGAAGAGGATTCTCCAAGGGCCACTATCCTTCTGGAGGAGAAGAAATCTACTGTGATGACCAAGTCCAAGAGAAAGAACTTGATCAGGAAGAGCAAGAGGAAAGCAAAGAAGGCTCAAGAGATCAAGGCTACTTTTGATGCTAAGCAGAAACAAGTTTTTATCTCTGCAGGTTTCAAAGTAGTAAGGACTGAAGACATCAACCAAGACTCCTCAGCTAAGAGTCCTGGTTCTTGTTCAAATCATCTCAGTACAAAGAAGAAGACTGAGCTGTTGTGTACCACTGCTACACAGCCTGGACCATCAAACTCCAAGAACAGTTCACAGCCCAAAAGAACTGTCTCAGCATCTACCAAGATGAAGGTGGAGAAGGGATGTGACCAAAGCCAGTCTTGCTCTCAAAGGAGACTTGTTTAAGAAGAAAATGTTATGTGTCATGTGTGAAAGTACTTCTCACATTGCTAAGGATTGCCCATACAATCCTAAAAGTACTATCCACATGACCAATACAAAGACTTCAAAGAGTCTCAAGAAGTCTCAAGCTTCGAAGGAAAGTTTGTTTCCTTCGGAAGCTCCAAATCAAAGAAGAAGGTAAATGGAAAATTACCTTCGGAAGTAAAATTGGTCTCGGAAGAAAGGAGTTCTTCCGAAGCAATGAAGTCTGCTGCAGTGACTGTAGAATCTTCCGAAGGTTCAGTCATCAAAATTGTGAAGTCCCAAAAGCTTCTAAGGTTTTGAAGGTCAAGTCCAAGACTCCAAAGGTGGTGTGGAAGTCTAAGAAAGACCAAATGACTGAAGTTTCTCCATCAACAACAGCTGAAGATCCCCATAGTACAACCATAGGATCTATTACTGTTGCATTACCTTCTATTACACTTAGTGAGCCCAAGACAAGTAAGGCTTGGGTTTCCAAATGTAACTAATCATTTTCTTTGTGCAGGAACAGCTCAAGACAAACAGGAATGTCTGGATAATTGACAGTGGCTGTTCCAGGCACATGACAGGCAATAGGTCTCTACTCCATAATTTTGAGAGAATTGATGGAGGACCAGTTGCTTTTGGAGGAGATGAAGGTGGTTACATTTCTGGAAGGGGCAAGGTCACAAATGGTAAGCTCAGCATTGAGAAGGTAAACTTTGTTAAGGAGCTTGGGTACAATCTTCTGAGTGTATCCCAATTTTGTGATCAGAGTCATAACATGCTCTTTACTGAGCATGAGTGCATTGTTCGCAAGCCTGGGTGGTCATTCCTCATGAGCATATCCTGCTCAGAGCCCCCAGGAAAGGGAACATGTACAAGATGGATTTGCAAGAAACATCTGCAGGACCGTTTAAGGGCTTAATCACAATTACAACACAACAACACAATGAGGAGATTAACTAAGCTCTAATCAAACAGTGAACTGGGTAACCAAAGGTGAAACTAAGAACACAAGTAAAGCAAGAGACAGAACAAGAGAATATGGGTTTCAAGGATGCAGTATATTGCTTTCTCAAGTTCTTTTACAAGTGTTACAAAGCATAAAGAAAAGATACAAGAACTTGAAATACTTATACTACAACCTACAGCCGGCTATACTTTGAAAGCCAGCCGGATACAATTGACTAGACACTGACAAAATCAATTGTAGGATCAAAAGGCATATCTGCCTTTTGACCTTGTGACTATGACATGCCATAGCTCACATCCTTATACAATACAAAAAGGATAAAGTACATAAAGTGGAAAGTTGAATACTCAAGACCTCAATGTACAGTTACCAAAGCAAGGCCCTTTTCACCAACTCATGTAAGTTGGTGACTTTACAGAGATGCAGCGGAAAAGGTGCTTTATGGAACAGCACATCAGATAAAGCATGTGTACTAAAAGTCTTCGGAAGAAATCTGTCTTCATAGGTTGAAGCTTCGGAAGACTTTGTCTCTGAAGCTTCGGAAGACTTCATGTTTGGCTTCGGAAGATATTGGTCTTGGCTTCGGAAGATTTTACACTTAGAGTATTTTCTAGTGCTTTGTGTAAAACTTCCGAAGCATTCTTCACTTCAGTACTTAGTGCATGTTGCTGAGACACTTAGGCTGTTTTGGGTTGCATCAGACTTCAGGAATCCTTACAAACTCCCCCTAGGCTGATGCTACCAAAACACTTGGAAGATCTTCAAATGTTGGTAGTCTTCAGTACAATCAGGACCATTCCTTTCTTCATGAGATGGTCAGGATCATCAAGACTTTCATAGTATCTTCTCATCTCAAAGAGATCATGCAGAGGTAAGTTGATTATGTCTTGCCATGAGTAGACATTCTCAACACCTTGATCTCTGATAACAGTCCATCTCTCTGGATTGGTAGAGTAAGTCCAGGACAAGATGGGTGTCTCACTAGTTAGAGGAGCCACTTGAATAGGAGTTGATTGGGCTGCCTCATCATGCACTTCCTCAGGTTGATCTGATTCAGCCTGAGGTGCAGAGGTAGATGACTTTGGCTTCTTCTTCTTAGTCTTTGGTTTAGAAGCCATCCTCTTCTTCCTCTTGGATGTCTTTAACTGAGAAGACTGGTCTGCAGCACCATGTTGATCATCAGTGTCTTTCTCAGTTGGGTGTTCCTCCCTCACAGGTTCAGAAGGAGAGGGAGTTTGACCCTGCCTAGGATCAGAAGATGAAGCTTGCTGAGGCTCAGCTGGAGGTACTGGTTGAGGTGTCTCTGGTTGTTCAAACTTGACCTCCACTTCAGGTGGACTTGACTTGGAAGAGAGTGCAAGTCAATGAGTTCTCCACTTTTTATCTTCTGCTTGATCACCCTAATATGCTCATCCATGGTGGATAGAGACATGGGGCCAAGTCTCCTTCCGGAGAATCCATACAGCTTCAAGAAGCTCACCATTCTTTGTCTGTCAGCAGACTTCTTTGCATTTTTTGAATGATGGCCCTTGACTTTGCAGCTTCTTCCCTTAGTTTCCTTTTAGTTGTCTTTCTTTCCTTGACTAACTCAAGCTCAAGTTGCTTTAGATACTCGAACTCAATGAAGTCATAGGACAAAGGGAGAAGTGCATCTGCCTGATAGAAGCCTGTGGCACTCCGGGTAGTTGATCATCTTGATCCTATCTTCCTCTTTATCTACCTGAGGTTCTTGTGGAGCCACATCTTCCTGTGCAGGACTTTCTTGAACTGGTGAGAAAGTAGGAGCATGCTTGTAAAGTCTTTTCTGTCTCTTCTCCTCTTTGAGTTGGAGAAGTATCATTGCATCTTCTTTCTCCTTCAACTCTCTTGACACTTCTCTGTCAGCCAGTTCATTTAGTTCTTCTAAGGGGAGGGAGATGATCTCATCAATGTCATAGTTCCTGGTCTGTAAGTAGGTAATCCTGACTGCCCTTAACTCATCATCTTGAGTATTTGGTCTGGGAGCAGCCCTGATTGCAGCTTGCATGAAGCTAGATGACCCAGTGGAACTTTCTCCCCTTAGTCTCCTTTTCCTCTCTCTCTCTTCCTCCTCAATTCCTCAGGAGTCATTATCCTTTTCCCTTTGTCACCAACAGACCTTTGTGACTCAGGGTGGATTGAAGCTTGGCCTTCATTGCTTGGAGTAGCTTCCATGCTCTGGCCAGAGAGAGGCTGAGAAACACCTTCACCAGCAGGTGTCTCAGATGGAGTTTGGACCTCAGCAGCAGTTGTTGATGATGAGACAGGGGTCTCAGGTTCTGTCACTGGGCCTTCAGTCAAGGTTTCCCCTATGAAATAATCTTAGGGTCCACCTCAACATCCAGTTGACCGATGACATTGCCTGATTGCCTAAGTCTCCTTCTTAGAGAGAACTCTGCAAGGATCCTGTCTTGGATTCTTTAAGCCAGCCTGTCAGCTTGTCTTGAATTGCTTGGATTGACAAGTGGCAAGTTGACTAAATCCAGTCTTTCATAAAAGCTCAGGCTTTGGAATTGAAAAACTTCTTGTTGGCCTTGAACTCTTTGAAGTATGAGGGCTCTCCTGTCATCATCATACCTCCACCTTATGATGTGATTGCCAGTTCCTAGTGGTGGAGATGAGACAGCCCTTGGTATACCTTCCTCAAAGAGACTCCTGATGAGAGAGTCTATAGAGTCCATATTAATGTGAACTTGAGGAAGTTGCTGAGAATGCACAACAGCAAGTGAGGATGGTGAGTCCTCTATGTCCATTCTCTCTGAAGAACTCCCAGGTTCTGTGGTTGTAACAACTTTCTCCCCATTTTTGGTAGCATCACCCACTTGCATAGGTGAGCTGGAGGATAAGTCAATCACTTCCACAGGTTCTTGTGTTCCTGGTTGAGGTCTCCTTAAAGGTCTCCCAGCTAGTTTTTCCTGCAGATATGAAATCTGGAGTTGCTGATCATTGACCCTGTTTTGCAGGGTAGTCACCTGAGATTCCAAGTGACTAACCTTAGAGACTAAGTAGGTGCAATTTTTGACAGTTTTTGCACCTTAGTCTCAAATCCCCTCATCTTCATCAGAAGATTCATTGGGGGATGAGATGATTGGACCAAAGTCCTCTTCTCACCACCAGCTTGAGTTTCTTGGCTGCTGGTTTTCCTCTGCTCACTGGCAGCCTCAGTTGAGATGCCAATGGGCTGAGTTGCCATGGTTGAGGTCTTAATGATGTAATCACTTTCAAAAGTGAGAGCCTCTTATATGGACATCCTGAACAGGTTCAGAAGTGTCCACCTCAGTAATAGGTGACTGATGGGGGATAGACTGAGGAGAGTCAGAGGTACTCATCTCTCTTGAGTAGGGAGGAGAAGAGAGACTCATGGTACTCATTGAATCCTAAGTCTTCATCAGTGTAAAAGGATAGGTTGGGATTGGTTGGTTGAGATCCAAAGGCTGGGGATGGTAGTTGTCCCCTGAAGGTTGTTCACTTGAGTGTTGAGACTCAGAGTGAAGGCTTAAGGTTGTTGGGCTATTGAGCTCATGAGGGTGAGCTTGAGGAACCTCAGCCCTGATAGGTGAAGTAATGGGAGTGGTTTGCTCCTCAGGAGAAGTGGGAGCTCTAGTGTCCACTTCTTCCTGTAAGGTTGAGTATTTGGGGGCCTGCACAGACTCAATAGCCTGAGCAGGGGTTCGTTTGGATTTTCTTTGGTAGGTGAGGGTAATATCTGGTCTTTTAATGGTAATGACAAAAAGGTGTGGGTTCAACACTAGCTTGTGTTGCTAGGTTGTCACCTTGAGCAATGAGCTCTAACATTTTTGGGACTAGGGCTGTTTCTACCCCAGAGAAGCCTACGTGGCTTCATTTTTAAAGATGCCGGGCTTCATCTGTCCCAATTTAAGAATATTACCGTTTTCCCTCAACTGTGAGCCCGTTCACAGTTGAGAATGTGTTGAACATATCAGGAAACATGTAATACTCTAAGGAGTCTAAGTTTGCAAGTAAATTAGATAGACAAATGTGAATACCTGAACTTGACCCCCTGAACCATTCCATGAACTATAAAGGAGAGATCCTCAGGAATCTGGTCCCATCCACCATGCTTGTTTGACAAGCTGTGGATAACACACATGGAGCAGGAATTTCCATTGGGATGAGACCTTCCCTTTCCTAAAGGTCTTTACAGAGAAAATCTCCCTCATAGCCCATCTGCTCAAAAGAATGATTAACAGCTTCTTTTGGGAAGGACACCTCACCTTCTTCATCATCCAGCTGTAGATGTTGGTTAATGATGGCGGAGTGATGAAGATTGTCCTCCTTGCACTGTGGGCTGACAGTGCCTTCTCCCCATCCTAATGACCTCTTGGCAGGTCTTCCAGAATTCAAGCAAATGATCCTCATATAGAGTAGGATCAATGGTTAGGGAGGTGAAAATTTGACAGAGTCAAGAATTGGCAAATCTCTGAGAAACTTGCATCTTTCTCAGAGCTTAACAGAGCAACTTGATTATGTTGCCTGTGTAGTTGCATGGAAAATCAGGGTATTTTCTGCGGTAAGGTTGGCCATTTCAGAAGCTTAAGGGTGAAGAAAGGTAGAAAGCAAAGGCGGTTTAGAGAATTAGGTTAGAGAAACAGTAGAATTGAGGAAGATAGTGGGAAAGAGGGGGAACCGTTGGTATTTATATGAAAAGGGATTTGAACCAAAGTTAATGAAAGAGGATAAACTTTGAAATCCGAAAGTCGGTCCCACCTCTGAAAAGGTAGTTTACTTTTGCTCAAAAAGTAGTTTTCTTGGAATTCGAAAAGCTTCCGAAGTTTATTTGTCTTCGGAAGTTTTGATTTTAAAAGCTTCCGAAGCTAAAATGGCTTCGGAAGATTTTTCCTGAGAGTCTTGATAATTTATGCTTCGGAAGAGAAATAAACCCTTGAATGCTTTGTATGAAAATAAACAAAGCTTCCGAAGGTAATTTGCTCAGAAGGAAAAGGTTCTTGAAAATAAATAAGTGTCTGAGATAAGAATTTTAAGCTTCGGAAGATGAATTTGACTTCTTCGAAGGTAAAATCTCTTAGACAGTTATTTATTTTTGAAGACATGTTTTCTTCCGAAGATAAAATTTATCTTCCGAAGTATCAAAAATTTTCAGAATCTAAGGAAAGTCTTCAAAAAGAGTTTTACATCCAAAGAAACATGAGCTTATGAAAAGTGATGAACTAGACAACTTAGGACACACATATTTAAGAAGAAATAATTAGAATTAGTTTTTAATAAAAGTCTACTCAAGTTAATCATCCCAATAGCTGATATCAGATACTTAAATCTCTGTTCATCAAAAGCTTTTGTGAACAGATCAGCATATTGTTCATCTGTATGAACTTTGACTAGTTTAATTAATCCTTTTCATAGTTATCCCTTATTAAATGATTACCTGATGTTGATGTGTTTGGTCCTTGAGTGCTGCACAGGGTTCTCAGTGATAGAGATAGCACTATTGTTGTCTATGTGGATAGGAGTCTCTTTGAAGTTAAATCATAGTCCAGCCATCTGATTTTGAATCCAAAGCACTTGAGCACAGCAGCTTGCAGCAGCAATGTATTCAGCCTCAGCAGTTGATGCAGACACACAGGATTGTTTCTTGCATTGCCATGAGACCACCCTTCCACCAAGGAATTGACATCCCCCAGATGTAGACTTTGCAGTCATATTGCAACCACCATAATCACTATCTGTATAGGCATACAGATTGAAATTTGGATTCTTTGGATACCATAGACCAAGTGTTGAAGCACCTTTGAGTATCTTAAATCTTTCACAGTGATTAAGTGAGACATCTTAGGGTTGGTTGATATCTTGCACAAATACATGTAGCAAACATGATATCAGGCCTGCTAGCTGTAAGATACATAAGAGACCCAATCATAGCCCTGTATAAGTGCTCATCTACACACTCCCCTCAAGATCTGGACCAAGGGAGTGGTTTCTGGCTATGGGTGTTTTCTTAGCAATCTTACAATCAGTCATATTGAACCTCTTGAGTATGTCTTGAACATACTTTGACTGACTTATGAAGATGCCATCTTCAACCTGCTTCACTTGAATTCCCAGAAAGAAGTTGAGTTCTCCCATTGAACTCATCTCAAATCTGTCTTTCATCAGCTTCTCAAAGTCTTTGCAGAGCTTTGGATTAGTTGAACCAAAGATGATGTCATCAACATATACTTGAACCAGCAATAAGTCATTTCCCTGTCCTTTGATGAAGAGAGTTCCATCTATAGTACCTCTTCTGTATCCATGCTTACAGAGATACTCAGATAGTGTCTCATACCACTTCCTGGGTGCCTGATGCAGCCCATAAAGAGCTTTGTCAAGCTTGCAGACATAATCAGGATGATCAGGGTCTACAAAACCAGGTGGCTGTTTGACATAAACCTCCTCATCAATCACTCCATATAAGAAAGCACACTTTACATCAAGTTGGTAGACCTTGAAGTTCTTGGATGCAGCAAATGCCATGAATATCCTAACAGCTTCTAGTCTTGCTACAGGAGCAAAGACATTAGTGTAGTCAATCCCTTCTTCTTGTGTGTGTATCCTTGAACAACTAGTCTTGCCTTGTTCTTGATGATGATTCCTCTATCATCCTTCTTGTTTCTAAAAACCCATTTGGTTCCAATGGTAGTCTTCCCATGAGGAAGAGGACAAAGGTTCCAAACTTTCTGCCTTTTGAATTGAAGCAGCTCTTGTTGCATAGCTTCAACCCAACTTCCATCCTTTAGAGCTTCATCAAACTTTCTGGGCTCTATCTGAGATAAGAAACAAGAGTGAAGACAAACATTTGCTTCATGGGTTTGTCCTCTTGTTCTTACCCCTGTGACAACATCTCCAATGATGTTTGTGGGGGGTGAGACTTGTGGATCCTTAGCTGAGGGATCACACAAGTTGTTGAGAAAGATCTAAATTTGAGAAATTTAAATCTGGTCTTGAAGATTCACCCTCCACATTATCACACTTATCAAGATTAACTTGATCCAATGAGTGTGAGACATCATTGATGTTGTCATCTATGGTATGGTTATTAGCATCAAGAAATTCCTGATCACTATCACCATCACCATTGTTGTCTTCTACAAGTGAGGTGTCTTTATCTGGTTGAGAGGCCTCTGAGCTGGAATTTGAAGGCATGCCAGATGTATCAGCTGAATTTGTCATTGTTGTGCTGATAGAAACCTCATTTGCTGAAGTAGTTCCAACTGGAGCTGAAGATGTATGAGTTGAAGGTCTTCCTAGCTCAAATCTTGGATCAGGATCACCTGTATTTAGATTTTCTGCAGATCCTGAAACATGCTCACAAGATTTGTTAAAACAGTTGGTAACTAAATCAAGATCAAACAGCCAATCCGGACCAGAACCAGCCACACAAGGAGTGTGCTCATTGAAAGTCACATTGGCTGACTCCTCAACAATTCTAGTTCTGAGATTGTATACTCTATAAGCTTTAGCTTGAGAAGAGTATCCAATGAAATGTCCATCATCTGATTTCTCAGCAAACTTGGCAATTTGATCTTTGGTATTCAAGATGGTGCAGGGACATCCAAATGACCTGAGAAAACCAATGAAAGGTTTCTCTTGTGCCAAAGTTCATAAGGAGTCTTACCATGTGTCTTAACTGTCTTAACTAAAACTCTGTTTTGCACATAGCAAGCAGTATTGACTGCCTCTGCCCAGAAGGTGATAGGCAGTTTAGAGTCAGACAACATAGTTCTTGCAGCTTCAATAAGTGTCCTGTTTCTCCTCTCAGCAACTCCATTTTGCTGAGGAGTCCTGGGAGCACTATATTGTCTTGTAATACCCTTTTCATCACAAAATGCATCAAGGATTTGGTTCTTGAATTCAGTTCCCTGATCACATCTTATGGTTTTGACCTTGTGATCACATTGATTCTCAACTTTTAAGATGAAATTCTTCAGAATCTCAGGGGTTTCATCCTTAGTTCTAAGGAAGAAGACCCAGTGAATCTTGTAAAATCATCTGTGATCACCAGACAGTAAGAGGTCCTTCCTAAACTCATTACACTGGTGGGGCCAAAGAGATCCATATGTAACAAGTGTAGGGGAGTAGTGATGGAGTTCTTTTCCTTAGGCTTGTGAGATACCTTGTGTTGCTTCCCTTTCAGGCATGCAACACAATGATCATCACTAGTAAACTCTTTCTTTGGCATTCCAGTTACCAGATCATGTTTAATTAATTTATTCATGTTCTTAAAGTTTACATGGCACATTCTTTTATGCCATAGGAAAGACTCATCACTATTTGCTTTAGATAGAAAGCATGAAACTTCTCCTGAGGGAGATGTTTCTTGCAAATCCATCTTGTACATGTTCCCTTTCCTGGGGGCTCTGAGCAGGATATGCTCATGAGGAATGACCACACCAGGTTTGAGAACAATGCACTCATGCTCAGTAAAGAGCATGTTATGACTCTGATCACAAAATTGGGATACACTCAGAAGATTGTACCCAAGCTCCTTAACAAAGTTTACCTTCTCAATGCTGAGCTTACCATTTGTGACCTTGCCCCTTCCAGAAATGTAACCACCTTCATCTCCTCCAAAAGCAACTGGTCCTCCATCAATTCTCTCAAAATTATGGAGTAGAACCTATTGCCTGTCATGTGCCTGGAACAGCCACTGTCAATTATCCAGACATTCCTGTTGGTCTTGAGCTGTTCCTGCACAGAGAAAATGATTAGTTACATTTGGAAACCCAAGCCTTACTTGTCTTGGGCTCATTAATAGTAATAGAAGGTAATGCAACAGTAATAGATCCTATGGTTGTACTATGGGGATCTTCAGCTGTTGTTGATGGAGAAACCTCAGTCATTTGGTCTTTCTTAGACTTCCACACCACCTTTGGAGTCTTGGACTTGACCTTCAAAACCTTAGAAGCTTTTGGAACTTCACAAGTTTTGATGACTGATCCTTCGGAAGAATCTACAGTCACTGCAGCAGACTTTAGTGCTTCGGAAGAACTCCTTTCTTCCGAGACCAACTTTGCTTCCGAAGGTAATTTTCCATTTACCTTCTTCTTTGATTTGGAGCTTCCGAAGGAAACAGACTTTCCTTCCGAAGCTTGAGACTTCTTGAGACTCTTTGAAGTCTTTGTTTTAGTCATGTGGACAGTACTTTTAGGATTGTATGGGCAATCCTTAGCAATGTGAGAAGTACTTTCACACATAACACACATTTTCTCTTCTTCAAAGAAGTCTCCCTTTGAGAGCAAGACTGGCTTTGGTCACATCCCTTCTCCACCTTCATCTTGGTAGATGCTGAGACAGTTCCTTTGGGCTGTGAACTGTTCTTGGAGTTTGATGGTCCAGGCTGTGCAGCAGTGGTACACAGCAGCTCAGTCTTCTTCTTGGCACTGAGATGATTTGAACAAGAACCATGACTCTTAGCTGAGGAGTCTTGGTTGATGTCTTCAGTCCTTACTACTTTGAAACCTGCAGAGATAAAAACTTGTTTCTGCTTAGCATCAAAAGTAGCCTTGATTTCTTGAGCCTTCTTTGCCTTCTTTTGCTCTTTCTGATCAAGTTCTTTCTTTTGGACTTGGTCATCACAGTTGATTTCTTCTCCTCAGAAGGATAGTGGCCCTTGGAAGAATCCTCTTCTTCACTCTTCTCAGAGGAATTCTTCACTATCACTTCTTCATCATCCTCACTTACAGGATCTATGAGAGGAAGCTCATCTTCACAAGTTCCACACCTAGGAGATCTTACAGACAAGATTGTGTGTGGAGGAGCTATCTCATTTGATCCCAGTCCCTGTCTATTTTGATAACAAACCTTGTTGTGCAGGGATGAGGATATCATGTTCTTGAAGGTCTCTTCTTCAAGAACACTCTTCTCTGCCTTGGCTTTGCTGATCACAAGCTCAGCCTGGCACTCAGTTAACTTAGTGATGAGATCTTGGATCTGAGTTCTGAAATCTGTATGTTCATGTTTTAGTACTGAAATGGTTTTCTCCAAGTCCTCTATCTTTAACTTGTAATCATTTTCAGACTTTCTAAAATCAGATTTTAATATATTTAATGACTCAAGATCAGATCTCATCTCTAGGTTATAGGACCTGTATCTATTTACTTTAGCAATGCATTCAGGGGAGCAAAGATGTTCCAATACCTTGGCTTCATCATGGTCAGCCATCAGTGCTTGGTTTGGAGAAGCATCCTCCACCTGAAAACTCCAGTCAAAGCCTCCTTCTTCAACAGCAACAGCAGCATGTTGCTTTGTCTTCTCAGCCTGAGGAGCTTTGTCAGTAAAGTTTGGTCTGGGTTGTGTTTGGCCCCCATTTGCTTTAGGTGCCTTACACTCCCTGGCAAAGTGACCCATAAGGTTACAGTTGTAACACTTAACTTTGCTTTTATCCAGCCCAAACTTACTACTGGTAGCATTGCTTGGAAATCTTCTTCCTGTCCTCTTGTAGAACTTCTTGGCTCTGTGAGTGAGGAGAGCCATCTGCTGAACTATCTCCATATATTCCAGGTCATCTGGATGGATACAGTCCAGGTCTTCAAGAGTGAAGAGATAATTCCCACAGCTTTCATCTGCAGACACAAAGGCTTGAGAAGAACTTGTCTCTTGGAATGGGCTTCCTTGAGTAAAGTTCTCCCTTGGTGTCTCCGGGAAGGTGATGAAAGGACCCTTTTGTGAGTTGTCAGGGTAGCATAAGAGATGATGCTGGGGTTCTATGCTGTCCCTTTCAACCACATGAAGGGCTGAACCCATTTGATTGTTGGAGTTGCCAGATGAACCTTGCATGTTCATCTCCATCTGGTATCCACTGAGAATCCCATACAACTCTGTAAGAGTAAGAGTCTTAAGGTTCTCAGTCCTCTTGATCACCACACAATAGTGTGTCCATTGCCTAGGAAGTGAGGACATGAACTTCCTTACAATGTCCCTGTTCTCAAGAGGAACTCCTCCATCCACTAGGGTATCCACAATCTCAACATACCTGAAGTATTGTTGGGTCATGGTCTCACCTGCTTTGAAGGTGAAATTTTCAAACTGCTGCTTCAGAAGATCTTTCTTGTTCTCCTTGGCTTCAGAGGAGCCTTCATACATCAGCTTCAGTGCATCCCACAGCTGTTTGGCTGTCTTGCACTTCTTAAAACCTCTGTATACAGAGTTTGGGAGAGCAGTCTGAAGAGCAGTCATGGCCTTCCTGTCAATCTCTACTCTTTTTCTATCTTCATCTGAGTAGTTGGCCACATCTTTAGGAATCATACCAGCACCAGTAGCAGAGGGGGTGCTGGGTATGAAAGGTCCATTCTCAACAGATTCCCACATTCTTGAATCAAGAGACCTGATGAAGCCTTCCATCCTCATGCACCAGGTGTCAAAATCATCAAGAGTGATCAGTGGGGATTTGTTCATGGTTCCAGTCTCCATATCAGTCTTTGAGATGGAAGCCATTTGAAGAGTTTAGCTTTTGTGTGTGTGAGGGATCTTAAGATGGTTAGATCTTATATCAAGAGCCTGGAAAGCTCTGATACCAATTGCAGGACCGTTTAAGGGCTTAAACACAATTACAACACAACCACACAATGAGGAGATTAACTAAGCTCTAATCAAACAGTGAACTGGGTAACCAAAGGTGATACAAAGAACACAAGTAAAGCAAGAGACAGAACAAGAGAATATGGGTTTCAAGGAGGCAGTATATTGCTTTCTCAAGTTCTTTTACAAGTGTTACAAAGCATAAAGAAAAGATACAAGAACTTGAAATACTTATACTACAACCTACAGCCGGCTATACTTTGAAAGCCAGCTGGATACAATTGACTAGACACTAACAAAATCAATTGTAGGATCAAAAGGCATATCTGCCTTTTGACCTTGTGACTATGACATGCCATAGCTCACATCCTTATACAATACAAAAAGGATAAAGTACATAAAGTGGAAAGTTGAAGACTCAAGACCTCAATGTACAGTTACCAAAAGCAAGACCCTTTTCACCAACTCATGTAAGTTGGTGACTTTACAGAGATGCAGCGGAAAAGGTGCTTTATGGAACAGTACATCAGATAAAGCATGTGTACTAAAAGTCTTCGGAAGAAATCTGTCTTCATAGGTTGAAGCTTCGGAAGACTTTGTCTCTGAAGCTTCGGAAGACTTCATGTTTGGCTTCGGAAGATATTGGTCTTGGCTTCGGAAGATTTTACACTTAGAGTATTTTCTAATGCTTTGTGTAAAACTTCCGAAGCATTCTTCACTTCAGTACTTAGTGCATGTTTGCTGAGACACTTAGGCTGTTTTGGGTTGCATCAGACTTCAGGAATCCTTACAAACTCCCCCTAGGCTGATGCTACCAAAACACTTGGAAGATCTTCAAATGTTGGTAGTCTTCAGTACAATCAGGACCATTCCTTTCTTCATGAGATGTTCAGGGTCATCAAGACTTTCATAGTATCTTCTCATCTCAAAGAGATCATGCAGAGGTAAGTTGATTATGTCTTGCCATGAGTAGACATTCTCAACACCTTGATCTCTGATAACAGTCCATCTCTCTGGATTGGTAGAGTAAGTCCAGGACAAGATGGGTGTCTCACTAGCTAGAGGAGCCACTTGAATAGGAGTTGATTGGGCTGCCTCATCATGCACTTCCTCAGGTTGATCTGATTCAGCCTGAGGTGCAGAGGTAGATGACTTTGGCTTCTTCTTCTTAGTCTTTGGTTTAGAAGCCATCCTCTTCTTCCTCTTGGATGTCTTTAACTGAGAAGACTGGTCTGCAGCACCATGTTGATCATCAGTGTCTTTCTCAGTTGGGTGTTCCTTCCTCACAGGTTCAGAAGGAGAGGGAGTTTGACCCTGCCTAGGATCAGAAGATGAAGCTTGCTGAGGCTCAGCTGGAGGTGCTGGTTGAGGTGTCTCTGGTTGTTCAAACTTGACCTCCACTTCAGGTGGGACTTGACTTGGAAGAGAGTGCAAGTCAATGAGTTCTCCACTTTTAATCTTCTGCTTGATCACCCTAATATCTGGTGGATAGAGACATGGGGCCAAGTCTCCTTCCGGAGAATCCATACAGCTTCAAGAAGCTCACCATTCTTTGTCTGTCAGCAGACTTCTTTGCATTCTTTTGAATGATGGCCCTTGACTTTGCAGCTTCTTCCCTTAGTTTCCTTTTGGTTGTCTTTCTTTCCTTGACTAACTCAAGCTCAAGTTGCTTTAGATACTCGAACTCAATGAAGTCATAGGACAAAGGGAGAAGTGCATCTGCCTGATAGAAGCCTGTGGCACTCAGGTAGTTGATCATCTTGATCCTATCTTCCTCTTTATCTACCTGAGGTTCTTGTGGAGCCACATCTTCCTGTGCAGGACTTTCTTGAACTGGTGAGAGAGTAGGAGCATGCTTGTAAAGTCTTTTCTATCTCTTCTCCTCTTTGAGTTGGAGAAGTATCATTGCATCTTCTTTCTCCTTCAACTCTCTTGACACTTCTCTGTCAGCCAGTTCATTTAGCTCTTCTAAGGGGAGGGAGATGATCTCAAATGCTTTGGTGAACAAATCAGCATATTGTTCATTTGAATCAACTTTGATTAGTTTGATAAGATTTTTCTCATGAATATCTCTAATGAAATGATACCTGATATCAATGTGCTTTGTCTTGGAGTGCTTTACTGGATTTTCAGTAATGGATATAGCACTGTTGTTGTCAATGTGGATAGGAGTGCTCATGAAGTTGAATCTATAGTCTATCATCTGGTTTTGAATCCACAGAAGCTGAGCACAACAACTAGCAGCAGCAATGTATTCAGCTTCAGCAGTTGATGTAGAGACACAGGATTGCTTTTTGCATTGCCATGAGATGATCCTTCCACCAAGAAATTGACATCCACCTGATGTTGATTTCTTGTTGATGTTGCAGCCACCATAATCGCTGTCAGAGTAACCATAGAGATTAAAATCACTATTTCTTGGATACTGGTGACCTAATTTTGGTGCTCCTTTGAGGTATCTGAGGATTCTCTTGGCAGCAATTAGGTGACACACCTTTGGAGCAGCCTGATATCTTGCACAGATGCAAGTTGCAAACATGATATCAGGTCTAGTTGATGTGAGATACATCAGAGAACCAATGATTGCTCTATACTGATGTTGATCAGTATCCTCCCCCTCAGAATCAGGGCAGAGATCATGGTTTCTAGGTATAGGTGTCTTTGCTGCTTTACAATCCTTCATATCAAATCGCTCTAAGATATCATTGACATACTTAGATTGATTGATGAAGAACCCTTCCTTCAATTGCTTTACCTGAATTCCAAGGAAAAAGTCCATTTTTCCCATGGAACTCATCTCAAACTTCCTTTTCATAATGCTCTCAAAGTCTTTGCACATTTGGTCATTTGAGGAACCAAATATGATGTCATCAACATAGACTTGAACAAGCAAAATGTCTTTCCCATACTTTCTAATGAAGAGAGTCTTATCAATGGTACCTCTAGTATAACCATTCTTCATGAGAAATTGAGACAATGTCTCATACCACAGCCTAGGTGCTTGGTGCAGCCCATATAGAGCTTTATCCAACTTGCACACATAGTTTGGATGCTGTGGGTCTTCAAATCCTGGAAGCTGGCATACATAGACTTCCCTATCTATATCCCCATATAGAAAGGCACACTTGACATCAAGCTGGTAGACAGTGAAATTCTTGGATGCAGCATAAGCAAGGAAGATCCTAACTGCCTCAAGTCTTGCAAAGGTGCAAAGACATCAGTATAATCGATTCCTTCCTCTTGAGTGTATCCTTGAACCACCAGTCTTGCCTTGTTCTTGATAATCAAGCCTCTATCATCTCTTTTGTTCCTGAATACCCATTTGGTGCCTATAGGTACTTGACCAGATGGTAGCGGACATAGGTTCCAAACCTTTTGTCTTTTGAATTGAAGCAGCTCCTCTTGCATTGATTCAACCCAACTACAATCTTTCAAGGCATCTTCCACCTTCTTGGGTTCCATTTGGGATAAGAAGCATGAGTACAAGCAGACATTCCCATTATGAGTTTGTCCTCTTGTTCTCACACCCTCAGAGACTTCCCCTATGATGTTTTCAGCTGGATGAGTATTGTGAATTCTGAGTCTTGGAATCACCTCCAGTTGCAAAGATAAGTCCAAGTTGGACATATTTTGCTCAGGAGCTTGAATACTTGGTCCAGCTGTTGTTTCAAGCTCATTCAATGAGGACTGATTGAATGAAAGAGAAACATCATCATTTCTTTGCTGTGAAGCATCATTAACAGTTGCCTGTTCCTTCAAAATGCTGCTTCCATCAGCTTGGTGTTGTGCAGGATCACCTGAAGAGATTTGAAAATCAGCAGGTGAATCCCTTGTTGAAGTTCCACTATCTCTTGAAATGGTTATGCTGTCAGATCTTTCAATAGTGGGAGCTTGATTTGTTGCAGCTCTTGGAGAACTTGGAATAGGTGTGGGAAGCTCAAACAGTTGATCTTCATCAGTATTAGTTTGAGCACCTGTTCTAGCTGAAACATTCTCACAAGATGGTTTAGAATAGTTTGGAAACAATTCTAAATCAAAGATATGATCAGGGCCATTCCCCCTAACACAAGGAGTGTGCTCATTAACTACAATGTTGGAAGATTCCTCAAATTGTTGGTTTTTAATATTATAAACTCTGTATGCTTTAGAATAGGAGGAATATCCAACAAAGATAGCATCATCTGACTTTTCAGCAAATTTTGCCAAATTGTCTTTTGTATTAAGTATGGTACACCTGCTGCCAAAGGACCTTAGAAAGCCAATGAACGATGGCCTCTTGTTCCATAACTCATAAGGGGTCTTTCCATGTGGCTTTACTACAAGACTCTGTTCTGCACATAGCATGCAGTGCTGACTGCCTCTGCCCAGAATGTTAGAGGCAGCTTTGAATCAGCTAACATAGTCCGAGCAGCCTCAAGAAGTGTCCTATTTCTCCTCTCAGCAACACCATTTTGTTGAGGAGTTCTAGGAGCACTATATTGTCTTGCAATCCCTTTTGAGTTGCAAAATGAGTCAAGAACAAAGTTCTTAAACTCAGTCCCTTGATCACTTCTAATTATTTTAACCTTGTGATCAACTTGATTTTCTATTTTAAGAATAAAAGATTTTAAAGTTTCAGCAGTTTCATCTTTAGTTCTTAAAAAGAATACCCATGTGAATCTACTAAAATCATCAACTACCACAAGGCAATATGATTTCCTTCCAATGCTCATTATACTTGTGGGACCAAATAGATCCATGTGCAATAAGTGTATTGGAGTAGTGATAGAGTTAACAACTTTGGATTTATGAGAAGACCTGTGTTGTTTCCCTTTCAGGCAAGCAACACAGTTATCTTTGCAGAAAAATTCCTTTTTAGGCAAACCATGTACCAAGTTATTTTTAGCCAATTTATTCATAGTCTTAAAATTGACATGACACATTCTTTTATGCCATAGTGTTGACTCATCACCATCATCTTTGGAAAGAAAGCATGATACTTCTCCCATTGGGGAAGCATTGTTCATATCAAGCTTGTACATATCCCCTCTCCTGGGAGATCTAAGAAGCACCAAGTCCTAAGGAATTGTCATCCCAGGTTTGAGAATGATGCACTCATGTTCTGTGAAAAGCATTTGATGCTTTTGATCACAGAATTGAGAAACACTTAACAGATTGTGTTCAAGCTGTTTGACAAAATTAACTTTGTCAACCTTTAATTTTCCATTGGATATACTCCCTCTGCCAGAAATATATCCTCCGGCCTCACCTCCAAACTGGACAGGACCTCCATCATAATGTTGAAATTGTTGATGGAGAGATCTGTTCCCTGTCATGTGCCTGGAGCATCCACTATCTACAATCCAAATATTGTTATTCTTGTCATATGGATGTCCCTGCACATAAGGTGAGATAATTAGTTTTGATTGGAAACCCAAGCCTTGTTGGTCTTGGGTTCTTCCAATGATAGTGACATAATTGAACCAAAATTTATGCATGGGGGTTCAATGGATGTCTTTGAAGAAGAGGTTTGGGCTACAACATCTTCCTTGATCTTCCATTTCATCCCTTGGTTGATCATAGAAGATGAGCTTGTTGAAGCTTTTGTAGCTTGGCATTCTTCCGAAGCTTCTTTTTTTTCGGAAGAGACCTTCACCACCTTTTCTTCCGAAGCAGTCTTCTTCTGGGATGGTTTAAAGGGGACTCTTTTAATTTTCTGAGTCTTTGCAGCTTTAACTTCCGAAGCCTTTTTCCTTTCGGAAGAAGAGTTTTCTTCCGAGAGAAGCCTTGCTTCGGAAACAAGCTTTCCCTTTTTCATCACTTGAACCATTTGATATGGTCCAAATGTGAAACCTTCCCTGACTCCTTCTCTTTTAACATTATTTGCATAATGTGTGCTAGCAGGATTGTAGTAACAATCTTTAGCCATGTGGTTTTGCAGACCACACATTATGCATGCAATGTTAACTTTCTGGGAAAGAGAGGGTTGCTGTTTCTTGTTCTTTTTCTCCTCATCAGCAACCTTTCCCTTTAACTTATGATCCTTTGGTAGGATAGGAGTACTGGTACTATACTCTTTTCCTGAATCAGAAGGTCCAACCACCTGGAATCCAGCTGATATGAATACACCCTTTTGCTTTGGGTCTATCTTTAGCTTGGATTCAGCCACCTTCTTGGCAGTTTTTCTGGCTGCCTTAGCCCTGCTTCTTCTGGCTTTGGTGGTCAGGGTTTGATCATCATTGGCTAGGGAGGGCACAATTGCCTGTTCCTTCCCTGTGATGGTCATGGTATCCATAGTTGCATCACTCTTTGACTCTTGAGAAGGTGGGTCAACAGATGGAACCTCTTGCTCTTCAGTACCACACCTTGGTTGTCTTACAGACTCATAAGAGTGTGGTGGAGCAATTTCATTGGTTCCCAACCCACCTTTGTTTTGATAACAAAGTTTTGAGTGAGAGGATGATGCAAGAATGGCTTGGAAGTTTTGCTCGGAAATAGCATACTTCATGGCTTGAGCCTCAGCAGTGACAAGCTGGGCTTGAGCCTCAGTCAATTTGGATATTAAATCCTTGATTTGAGTCTTGTAGTTTGTGTGTTCATGTTTTAAGAGGGACACAGTTTTCTCTAACTCTTCAATTTTTCTTTGATAGTCAGATTCAGCCCTTTTAAAGTCAGATTTTAAAACATTTAAAGACTCAATATCAGATTTAATTTCCATATTATAGTCCTGATACAGTTTAACCTTAGCAATACAAGCAGGGGTACAGAGATGTTCATATACCTTGTTTTCATCTGTTCCTGCCATGAGTGCTTGAGCAGGAGTCACATCTTGAACCATGAAGCTCCAATCAACTTCTTGAGCCATTGCTGCAGTTTCAGTTGACTTTCCGGTGGGCTTTGGTGTAGAAGGATGTGTGGAGGTCTGTGAGGTTCCCGGGTTGGACTTGGGAGCCTTGCATTCCCTTGCAAAATGACCAAGTTGGTTACAGTTGTAACATTTGGCCTTGCTTTTGTCAAACCCAAACTTGCTGGTGATTGGGTTCTGAGGGAATTGCCTTCCAGTTCTTTTAAAGAACTTCTTCGCTCTGTAGGTTAGAAGAGCCATTTGTTGGACTATGTCCACATACTCTATGTCATCCGGGCTAAAACACTCTAGATCATCAAAGCAGTATTGATAACCATTTGAGTGCCCACTCCCTGAGACAAATGCACAGCCCTCCTGAAAGGAGCTTTGCTGAGCTTGTTGAGACCTTGGAGTCTCAGGAAATGTGATGTAAGGCCCAGAGGAACAAGATGGCTACTGGGTGTAGGTCAGGTACTGCTGAGACTGGGAGATGCCTGAGCCTTCAGCAACCATTAAAGCGTTGCTAGCAAGAAGACTCAAGGGTCTGCTTATCTGGTGACCCGTCTTGCTTTCCATTTCCAAACGGTATCCATCAAGGATCCCATAGAGTTCGGTCATGGTGAGTGTATTCAAATTCTCTGTTCTCTTGATGGAGACACAGTAGAATGTCCACTCATTGGGTAGAGCACTCATAAACTTTCTGTTAGGACCTGGTATTTGATCGAAATACCTAGTGATTGCGTTTTAAACCAACTCAAATAGTGCGGAATCCTATTTGATTGGCGATCCAATCAGTGAGAACACACGATGAATCAATCAAGAATTGAAATCAACGTTAGAAATCGATTAGGAACCGATCTGAAGTGTTCTGTGAACTTGGAGAACGATTTGGGAGGCTTCTGGACGGCTAGGGTACGTCTGGAATCGTAATGGGATGAATGCTTACGTTTTCCCACGAATTGGGTCTATTTATAGGTTAGTATTGTTCAATCGTGCGACTGGGCCATAAGTATGGTTCAGTCGTGCGATTGAACCATGCGGTTGATTCATCCGCACGACTGAGTGTTCAGTCGTGCGATTGAGTCAATCTTATGTGTCAATCATACGACTGATCCAGTCTCCTGTTTCAATCGTGCGATTGAGTCAATCATATGAAGTTATTCATGCGTGTGGTCCATTCGCATGGGCCATTCGCATGAGAACTTCATTAAGTTAAGTTTGAATGTTTTAATTAATATAACATAATGTGCAATCATTCAAACATTCATAAACCCAATCAATTCAATCACAACGTATTAATGAAATATTAAACATCACAAGTAACAACCAATTCATATCATTTTATTAATTAATACAATTACATCATAATCAGACAGACAAGATTTATTACATTACAACTCATGATCTAGGGACATACATGCATCAACAAACTCCCCCTTGGACCTAGATCTATCTAATCTCTTGTCTTCTGCATCACCTCCTTATACTTTTTGCGTGTATCTCGAACGCAAAGCAAAGTCGTATAACGTTTTGGAACTGGAGGGCTTGTACAATGTCTTGTGTGTCATAGAACAGTGGCCACTTGTATAATGTGTAGACATCATTAGCAGACAAGTTGGTTAACCACATCGGGTCGAATACCCTGATAGTATCCATTTGGCCCTCTTTATTCAAACTATGACAGCTTCAGCGGTTCTCCAATCATAGTACCACCATTTGAAGTGTGGAGTGAAGTCCTGTGGCATTTCCCTGAGAGGGATTCTCGACATAGTGCGCGGAGGACTCCACTTCAGCACAATCTTGGGCTTGCCAGTAATGGCATCAACCTCAGACCTTCTAATATACCTCGTAGACTGTTGTGGTCTGAAGTTAACCCATCGGGTGTGGTACTCTTCCTTTTTCAGGGCAGCCTCAAACCAGCCTGACATCTTCTTTTGGGTCAGCATACAGCAGCTTTAGTTTAGCCAGATGGTTGAGCTCAAAACCAGGTAGAGTCTTCAGATCATGTGGAAACCTGAAGTACTCTATGCCCTGCTCCCTCTTAACTGCATACGCGTTAAGGTCATCAAAATAAGCCCATGAGATAATCCTGCCTGACACCTTATGGTGTTTCTTGACTCTGTAGAGCTTGGTGTAGGCATCCCTCTTTGGTGCAGCACCCTGGGCTCTTCTTCAAAACAGGCAGCCCACTCAGCCTTGCGAATGTCTACATCATCGTTGGAGGCTTGGGCTGTTCCTTCAGTCTTTTCAGTTTCCTGCTCCATCTTGTCTAGTACCTCAAACGTATCACTGACTAGGGATTCACCCAGATTGGGGACCACATTTCCCTCGGCGTCAGCATACTGAGGGTACTCTTCTGCAGTAATGTCTTCAACCTCAACTTCATCAATGTCATTAAGTTCCTCATCACTGGTTGAATCAACTGTTGGAGCGTCCTTGACTATTTCATCGGGATTGAGTCTGAACATCTCTGCCAGTTGCTCATCAGATAGGTCATGAATTATTTCCCCTTCTTCAGGGGTATAACTCACAGACCGTCTCACTATCCCTTGTAGGTCAAGAATCATGGTTAATTGAGTCTTGACCATTTGGAGGGGAGCAAAGTCAAACTCATCCCTTTGAAAGTTTGGATCTGTTTGATATAAACATTCAACACATAAACCATTAGTAATTAATCAAACAGACTTATATTAGCTTAATATATAAATATTTAACACACTTGCTTTTCAATACATGATTCAAGTACAAAATAAATAAATACATAAGACATCTAATCAGTACTTTTGTCTTGAATCTGGGGCGTGTCACTCGGAGGAGCAGAAGTGGTGGATGACTGGTCCTGTCGATGCTTAGATCTTCGCTCTTGACCTGAAGCAGAGGCCGATGCAGTCACATCCCCTCCTTCTACTTCGTCATCATCATCATGACCTTCTGTCCTGTCTTCCTCAGTCTCCTCATCATCATCATCTTCCTCATCATCATCATCATCTTCATCATCACCATCTCCATCATCCCCGTCACCTTCCTTTAGCTTCAGGGGCTCATCCTTCGACCCCTTTAGCCTCAGCATAATCGTCTTGTTGGTCGTCTCCAACTCCTCTATACGTTTGACGGATTGGGCCTGCAGGTCCTGGAGTAGGGATACCTCGACTCTCTGCTGGTCGATCACCCGAGCTGCTCTGCCATTTGCTGAGACTTGGGCAGCAGTCAGGTCGGTCAGCTGGCGATCTGTGCCGCCTTCTCCTCATCTGCAGCAAGCAGACGCATCACCATACGGTTAAGCGCTGAGAGCTGCTCCTCTACCCCGATGTGAGGTAGAGTAAATCCATAAGCATGTGAAGGCTGGGCTGAGGGTCCAGCATGATGTGTGGTGGTGGTGGCAGTGGCAGTGGTGAATATGGGTCGGTGGGCTGATGCTGGTGAAGTAGGTGTGAATGGTCTGGTGGTGGATGGGAAGGATACAGTGGTGGTAGGTAAGGTGGTGGATGTGGTATGGGAGTAGTGGATGTGGTGGCTGTGGTGATGGGTGGTATGTCAGTAGTGGTGGTAGTGGTGGCTGTGGTGGTGGAAGTAGTGGCAGTAGTGACGAAGGTCAGACGACGCTTCTTCTTCTTCAAACCATGGGGTTGAGCCATCCGCTTCCTCCTAGTCCCGGTGGAAGTGGATGCTCCCCCTGCAGCTCTGCCCACTGAACCCGGAACATAGTTCGGGTCAGTCTCTCTCTCTGAGGAGTCCCGGGTGTTCACCAACCACCCTAAGCCCGTGGTCTGTGGGAACAACTTTACTTCCCACAGTCCTGGTGAGGGGCTCCTCATCTGACTCCTCCTCCTCTAGATCACCAGCCACAAACTCCTGATGGAAACCGGCCATCTCATCGACCTCTCCGGCAGTGGCTGACCCCGGGGGAATAACGTCTGAATCAGTGCCTCTAGATGGAGCAGGCATATCATCCCCGGCGTCGCCGCTATCATCATCATCAGAGTCAGTATCTGGTATAGCAATATGCTCAACATCCGAATCACTGTCATCGTGGCGCCACTTTCTCTTGGCTGGCGCCACATAATCAGCACGGGCCAGATGCCCAAACAGCCTCCTGACAGGGGGCTTCACCTGCTTCCCCCTGTATACCTTCATCCGGCCGAGTGTAGTGTCATCCATACCTCAAGAACAACAGCATCCTCCTTCTCCTTAGGCAGGGAGGGAAGCTTCTGGTCAATGATCATCTGTATAAATCTGGGGTACATACAGAAGCCTTCCTTCCCTTTCCCTCGATGTTCTCCACCAGGTAGGTGAATATCATCTTGGAGAAGCTGAACGGGTGGTTCAGCACCAACGCAACATACGCGTTCTGGATCTGGTCGGAAAGCTCATCAAAACCTCCCTTCCTGGAAGCTATACACTTTAGCACACGTGCGCAAGGTACTTAAACTGGGGACAGAGGTTACTCTTGTTGAGTACCCAGCATTGATGTCCCCAGAGTACTTGGCTCTCATGAAACATCCTCTGACAGTGAGGGGGTGTAGACGAGTGGGCAATCAGCATCGTCCCCAAGCTGTAGAACAATCCTCAGATCCTCCTCTGATACAGTGATAGCCTCACCAAAAATCGAACTCCTGATGCAATGAGGCTCAGAGGATCTATCCACAGATGCGCCTTCCCAGAAGGCCTGCTGCACTGATCTATGGAGTGCATGGTGTAGAATAGCATGAGCGATCCTGGATCTCAACAAAATGTAATAATGCCCGAGAAGTCAGCTGCGTTCCTGGATGTCAAATCCAGATGAGCACATATGTTGTGCTTGGTGCTCATGTTCCATCGACTCGCCATCTGTAACACATAACAATATAAACATTAGTTCCTTTGGCTAAGAGTATAATGAAACACTTAGACTTTGAATAAATCTCTGTCATGCGATTGAGGTTGTACGACTGAAGACAGTCGTGCGACTGAACGTGCGATTGAACTTCAGACGTGCGAATGACCTCATGCGCACGACTGAGTGTGCGACTGGACTCATGCGCATGTACTCTTATGCGGTTACACCAGTCGTGCGACTGAGTCTCATTCGCATGGTTCAGTCGTGCGGTTTAGTGAATCGCTCCCTTCAGTCGTGCGACTGAAGTTCATCCGGACGACCAGTCGTCTGTCTCAGTTGTTCAGTCGTCAATGGTTCGAAACTCTCACAAACTAAGTCTTTTAACTCAATTAACCGGTTCATTAGAGTCGCATTCTCTTACTAATAACCTATTTTACTTAATTTTAACATTTTGCTTGGTTTTAATAGGTTATTAGGGTTTGCTGTCTCGGTTCACATTTCACAGTCGAAAATCCCAATTAGGGTTCCAATCTTTCTGTTTTTGATGGAAGAAGACTTCAAAATACCTGTATGATGATTATCGAAGTCAGTGAATCACAATCAGAGGTAAAACTAGGGCAAATCAAATTTTGGCAGAGTAACGGTAGGGATGCGATTTAGGGGCGATTTGAGGGTGATGAGTCTCTGCGACCGACTCCACCTCTATTTATACCAACCCTAGATCCAATCGTGCGACTGAGTTCATACGCACCTTTCAGTCGTGCGAGTGGGACTCAGTCGTGCGATTGGGTCAGTCGCCCTTCTCCAGTCGTCCGACTGAAGTTCAGTCGTGCGACTGACTCACTCGTTCGCACTTAATCCTCCGACTGGACTAATCGTATGGTCCATTCGGTTGGATGGTCCATACTCATAGTTCATTCGTGCGAATGGACTTCATTCGTATGGTTAGCCCATACGTATGGTCCATTCGTGCGAATGGGTCATACTTAGTTAATTTTCTGCCATTTTTACCAATTTACTTTTAAACTCTTTTATATTAATTAAATTAACGTTATGAGCCTTTGATCATCTCAGACATGATCCTTTTATCTTGAAAACACTTTGATCACCTCAGACGTGATCTTTTAACCACTTTGGTCACCTCAGACGTGACCCTTTTAAAAACACTTTGTCACCTCAGACGTGACTAATTTAACCTTTCAAAGCACATATGGTCATCTCAGACATGACCCTTTTAGTGAGTTGATTCCTTCTGATTTTCCTGATGTAGCCCGACACTTGACTCAAATTAAAATTAAAACGACTAACTAATTTAAGACTTTAAACTAATTACATAAAAGACATATTTTTGGCTTTTTGTGAGAGATAAATCCAGAGATTGATATCTACGGGATTTGGTTCGGGAGTAGATAGCTTCAACTTAGATTGATCATATCTGGACCAATTCAATTTTTGGAATCATACAGGCAATTCAAATCATTTGGGACTAGTTATTAAACCTTTTGATGCTCAAGTTCTCGGTGTTCATCCAGAGTCGTTAGCAACATAAGGAAATCATACTGAAACTCTTAGATTTTCACATTGATTTGAACCTTTGAGAATGTAGCCACAATGATTGTCAGTATGTTTGTCCACTTAAATCCATACACAGACTTTTGACACAGACTGGTGACTTATTTAGGTTTAATTATTTCAACTAACATTTGTGGATCCCACACTTATATGGTAATCAACATTCCTCAGGAGCTTTTGAGCGGTCTACGGGTATTATTACAAGAAGAGACTATTCTTAGAGCTTTCAAAGAGAAGCCTGTCCTCAGGTCAGTGCCATCGCACAGCAGAGAGGCGGCAAACAACAATGAATTCTAGAATATCTAGGTTATGCTTATCCTCAGGTCAGTGCCATCGCACAGCAGAGAGGCACACAACCTATCTCCTTGTTAGAGCAGCTTATTTTATTTTGCACAAAATGCACCAACAACATAAGTCATTAGCTTTATTGCATTTGTCTTTCAATTTTTTTCTTGCTTTGCTCTAATTATGGTCATCCGCACACATTTGTGGCGTTTAATTGCTCATTACCCCTTATTGGAATATTGTTGATTGTGTTAACCAGTGATAAGATGGAAGCCCACAGTCAGTTGAACAACTTAGTTTTATCTTGAGATCACCAATCAGGTCTATTTGTCTATTGTGTTGAATCTACCAACATATCATATATGGTCTAGCAGCCTCTAAGTCTACTTTCTTTGTGTCACCTTAGGAGTTGCCAGTTTTCTATCATCTTCCCTTTTTGTATTGCTTAGATTACACAGATTTATACTTTGAACTTTGCATCTTTCTTTCAAAACTTAAATTTTAAAGTCCCTCTTGATTTGTTCCTGTGTACTATCATTTTCCAAAGGTATTGAATCGGTATCACAGACACAATCTACCTTATTTCACTAGTTACTACTCCTTCTCCCTCTTTTTTTTTTTTTTAATGTTAACTTGCTGACATATTCTCCCCCTAAAATACTAAAATCATTTCTGGTTTAATTATTTTAGGATTTTAATAAACAGCAAAATAACATGAGTTAATAAATAAAATAATAGACAAATAACAAAATAAAATAAATAAAATAAACTTAACTAAACTACACATCGGACTACACATTGTCATCATCAGGAATTACCTCCTCACTTTCTTTTTAACGCCGTTGACCTCTAATAAATATTGAAAACGTGGTTTATCAAAGGCTTTAGTATAGAGGTCAGCGCGTTGAAAATCAGTATTAATTTTAACCACATCAATTAAGTTCTTTTCAAAGCAATCTCTTATGAAATGGTATTTAATACCGATGTGTTTGGTCTTAGGATGTTGGACCGGATTTTTAGTTACTGCAATTGCAGCAGAGTTATCAACAAAAATAGGAGTAGATGAGAATTTTAAACCGTAATCCCGCATTTGCTGTTGAATCCAGATGATTTGTGAACAGCAACTTGCAGCAGCAACATATTCGGCTTCACAGGTTGACAATGCAACCGATGTCTGCTTCTTACACTGCCAGGTAACTAATCTTCTCCCAAAGAATTGACACCCGCTGATGTAGACTTGTAGTTCATCTTGCAGCCCCCGTGTAATCCGAGTCACTATACGCGGTAAGCTCAAAGTCATCATCATGAGGATACCACAATCCAAGTGTGGGTGTACCCTTCAGATAACGAAAAATCCTCTTGACCCCGATCAGATGGTTGACCTTTGGTTTAGCCTGATATCTAGAACATAGACATGTAGCATACATAATATCAGGTCTTGAGGCAGTGAGATACATGAGGGATCCATCATTCCTCGGTACATAGTGGCATCTACTAGATCTCCATTCTCATCAGGTGCTATATCATGATTCGTAGCAAGTGGAGTCCCAGCAGCAGAAGCATTCTCCATGTCAAAGCGACTGAGAATGTCTCCTACATACTTGGTCTGATGTAGAAAGATTCCATTAGGTGTTTGATCCACCTGTAACCCGAGAAAGAACTTCATCTCCCCCATAGCACTCATCTCAAACTCTTTCTTTCATTACTGCTTCAAACTCTTTACATAACTCTTCGTTCTTTGACCCGAAGATTATGTCATCAACATATATCTGTACAAGCAGTAGGTCGCCATCCTTTTCTTTAATAAACAGTGTACAGTCAATTACTCCCCTGCGAAAGCCGTGTTTCACAAGATGAGTTGAGAGTTTCTCATACCAAGCTCGAGGAGCTTGATGAAGCCCATATAAAGCTTTGTCGAGCTTGTAAACTCTATCCCGATGATAAGGATCTTCAAATCCCTCGGGTTGACTTACATAGACTGTTTCTCTGATTTCCCCATGAAGGAATGCACTCTTTACATCTAATTGGTAGACTTTGATCTTCATGTACGATGCATAGGCAAGGAAGATACGAATAGCTTCCATCCTTGCCACGGGTGCAAACACCTCATTATAGTCAATTCCCTCGACTTGGCGAAAACCTTGAACCACCAGTCGAGCTTTGTTCCTGATAATGACCCCTTGGTCATCCTTCTTGCATTTTAGTACCCATTTAGTGCCAATGACTTTAGCACCTTTAGGTCTATCAACCAGAGTCCATACACCTAACTTCTTAAACTGCAGAAGTTCTTCTTGCATGGCACTCACCCACGCCTCATCATTTAGTGCCTCACTGACATATTTTGGCTCAACCTGCGAGACAAAACATCGATAAGCACCATCATGAATGTATCCTTTCTCCATAACCGAGGCGTAATCAGCTGAGTATAACTGATTTCGGGTTTGTACTCCTGATCTGACATCCCCAATAACATTGTCAAGGGGATGATAGACGTTTAGTCGTGATCCTGGAGTAGTAGGAACAGCCACCTCAGAACCGAGATTATGAACATTTGTTTCTGCATCTGAGGTAGTTGGAGTTTGAGGTTCTGAAGTCGAAGGAGCATCACTCGTAGATGCTTGTGGACTTTCAGGAACTGGAACCTGTTCCTCCTGACTGTTCTGGTCATCTGCTTCAGTTTCATCTTCAGAGGAGGAGTCACTTCGTCGACTACTCCCCCTGACTGAGTAGATGATTCTCCCTGTGTGCTAGATGGTGTATTCAGAATATCATACATCATCCTAGTAGCTAACTCATCATCCGAGGGAGAGAGAGGTATGTTGAAGGACTTGAAGAATCCATCATAATCGAAGAAGTATGCAGGTCCTTTGCCTGTAGGTGGTGTGGTATATCTCTGAACGTCGACATTACACCACACTTCTACAAGACCCGTTGAGTTATTGTAAACTCGCTTATTCGGTATGTTGTATCCTAGAAAGATTCCTTCATCTGCCTTCTCGCTGAATTTTTCCTTCTTGTCTTCTTCAGAAGTGTACACGGCGCGCCAAAAGGTTCAAGATACTCCAAATTCGGTTTGCGTCTTTGTAGTAGCTCATAACATGTCTTTCCGTGGCGCTTGACTATTAGGACTCGATTCAGTGTATAACATGCATTGCTACTTACTACTGCCTCATTCCAGAATTGGATAGGCAGTTTCGAGTCAGCCAGCATAGTCCGTGCAGTCTCTATCAAGCTTCTATTTTTCCTCTCAGCAACACCATTCATCTGAGGCGTGTAGCTGAAGTGAATTGATGAACAATTCCCTTTTCCTTGCAGTATGCCTCCATCCATTGATTCTTGAATTCTGTCCCGTTGTCTGAG